>PISX010003701.1:0-104193 GCA_004024625.1 Mellivora capensis
TGGGTGTCTCAGTGGGTTAAAGCCTCTGCTTTCGGCTCAGGTCATGATCCCAGGGTCCTAGGATCGAGCCCCACATCGGGCTCTCTGCTCTGCGGAGAGCCTGCTTCCTCCTTTCTCTCCCTGCCTGCCTCTCTTGCCTACTTGTAATCTCTGTCTGTCAAATTAATAAATAAAATCTTAAAAAAAAAAAAAAAGCTCTTGTAGTTTGTTCCAGCACCCCATTGTCCTTAACGTTGCCTTTGAAGGGTCCACAATAGCCAAACTATGGAAAGAGCCCAGATGTCTATGGACAGATGAATGGATAAAGAAGATGTGGTGCTGAGGCACTTGGGGGGCTCAGTAGGTTAAAGCCTCTGCCTTTGGCTCAGGTCATGATCTCAGGTTCCTGGGATCAAGCCCCACATCAGGCTTTCTGCTTGGTGGGAGCCTGCTTCCCCCTCTCTCTCTGCCTGCCTCTCTGCCTACTTGTGATCTCTGCCTGTCAAAAAAAAAAAAAAAAGTAAAATCTTTTTAAAAAAAATATGTGGTGTATATATATACACAATGGAATACTACTCCGCCATCAAAAAATTGAAATCTTGCCATTTGCAAGGATGTGGTTGGAATTAGAAGGTATTATGCCAAGTGAAATAAGTCGATCAGAGGAAGACAATTATCATATGATCTTGCTCATATGTGAGATTTAAGAAACAAAACAAAAGGATCATAGGGAAAGAGGAAAAAATAAAACGAGAAAAAAATCAGAGAGGGAGACAAACCATTAGAGACTCTTAACTCTAGGAGACAAATTGAGGGTTTCTGGAGGGGTGGGGGATGGGGTAACTGGGTGATGGGCATTAAGGAGGGCATGTGATGTGATGACCACTGGGTATTATATGAGACTGATGAATCACTGACCTCTACCACTGAAACCAGTAATACACTGTATGTTAAATAATTGAAATTAAAATTTTATTTATTTATTTGGCAGACAGATCACAAGTAGGCAGAGAGGCAGACAGAGAGAGAGGAGGAAGCAGGCTCTCTGCTGAGCAGAGAGCCCGATGTGGGGCTCGATCCCAGGACCCCAGGATCATGACCTGAGCCAAAGGCAGAGGCTTTAACCCACTGAGCCACCCAGGCGCCCCAATAATTGAATTTAAATAAAAACAAAACAAAACAAAAGTTGCCTTTGAGGAGAGGCTGGCTGGAGAGAGAAGTTAGGACTGCTGAGGCCCATTCACCTGCTTCCTTGCCTGATCCTCCAAAGGGGATCCATGGAGTCTGAGTGGCAGACTGGTGGGCTCAACAATTTTAGGAAATGGGCAATGTCCATGGGAACTGGTGTATGAACCCTCTGAAGAAGCAGAAGTCTCTGTTCTTGCAGGAGGGTGGGTCAGGCCCTTTATTTACAACGTAAAAAAGCTTAGGTGCTTGGGCAAGGCCACAAGGATTGTCCTGGCTCCAGAACCTGAGGCTCTTGTTAAGCCTTTCTCAGGGGTCTGTCTCTCCGTGGTTTCTGCCTTTCTCTGCACCGCCCTTTAATCAGTCAGGGTCTCAGCAGGGAACAGACGGCATGCTTACTCTGGTTAATTGAAGTGAGTTTAATAAAGGGACTGTCTACAAAAAAGTGGGCAGAGTTGAAGGAACTGACAAAGGCTCATCAATTCTTTAAGCCTCTGGTGTGTGTGTTGGGGGAGGGGAAAGGGGACCTGGTTTCTTACATCCGGAGAGAGTGCTGCCTTCTGGGCTCTGATTTTGGCTGCTTCATCTCCTAAGGACCTGCAGGCAGGGAGTGGGTACTCCACATTTGTTGAACGAATGCAAGAAAATCTGAAATGCCCAAATATGCAAGAGTCTTGGGGTCAGACATCGAGAATTTGAATCCCGCCTCTGAATGATCCTCAGGTGACCTCAACCCTCTGGGGCTGGGCCTCATTGTTAAAGCTTGACTGGTGGGGTTGCTGGAAAAAGACAGCTACTTACTATGGTTATTGTGTGAAAGCAGCCTTCAAATATTTGCTATAGGAAAGCATTCTGCTAAAGCGCTTTATTCATGTTGTCTTTTATTAGCTAATTAATTCCGTTTTAAAGTATTTATCTGGGGGCGGTTGGGTGGCTCAGTCAAGTGCTCCCCTTTGGCTGGGGTCCCTATCCCAGGGTCCTGGCATCCAGTCCCACATGGGGCTCCTTGCTCAGCGGGGAGCCTGCTTCTCCGTCTACCTGCCGCTCCCCCTGCTTGTTCTCTTTCTGATAAATAAATAAAATAAAACAAAATAAAAAATACTTATTTACTTAGCATCCACTCTAGGGCAGACACTGTTAACTTGTGAGCCCAGAGGTTGGACCGCTGGTGGGCGTGGCGAAAGGGGGCGGGATCCACGGAATTCCCGCCTACGATAGCGATGCCCAATTGGGTCCACAGAGGGGGCAGAGTCCCGCCCACTTCTCTAGGGCAGGCCCGGAAGCAGGTTCCAGGAGGCTAAGTGTGTTTCCGGTTGGGCGGGAGGAGCGTCTGCCTAGGCGGGTGTGGGTTTAGTCGCTCTCTGGTCTCCACCGGGAAGATGTTCTATCACGTAAGCGGAGCACCGGGTGGCGGCGAGGGCAGGGTTGACAGGAAGAGCTAAGCGGGCGCTGGGTCGAGGAGTTGCTCCTGACCCCATGTCCCTACAGCGCCTTACTTGGTCTCCATCCCCCTTTTCCCTCAG
This sequence comes from Mellivora capensis, assembly GCA_004024625.1. Lineage (NCBI taxonomy): Eukaryota > Metazoa > Chordata > Mammalia > Carnivora > Mustelidae > Mellivora > Mellivora capensis. Next base: position 2,688 of record PISX010003701.1, read on the forward strand.
ATCTCCCTGGAACACGAGATCCTGCTGCACCCGCGCTACTTCGGCCCCAACCTGCTCAACACCGTAAAGCAGAAGCTCTTCACGGAGGTGGAGGGAACTTGCACCGGCAAGTGAGTGCCGCGCTCTTCGTGGCGCGGCGCCCGATGCTTGCAGCCTCTCCCCAACTCCTGCAGGTCCGCAAGGACCTGCCACCTGCCCTGGGGAACCCTCTCACCCTCTCAGGCACTTGCTTCCTGCTTTGGGTTCCCGCGGTGCTGTCTGCAAAGCTGGATCATACGACTGTCTTCCTTAAGCAGAGATTGGTCATTTCGTTGATGCCGCAAACATTTTTAAAGCTCCTGCTGTGTGCTAGGTTCTGGGCTGGGTCCTGGGAACAATGCAGGGAAGAAGATAGAATGAGGCCAGCGCTCATGGGGCTCAGAGCCTAATCATTGTTCCTGTGTCTGTCTGTTCCGCCTCTGTGATTCTTTCTTTTTTTTTTTTTTTTAATATTTTATTTATTTATTTGACAGAGATCCAAGTAGGCAGAGAGAGAGGAAGGGAAGCAGGCTCCCCCCGATGCGGGGCTGGATCCCAGGACCCTGGGATCATGACCTGAGCCAAAGGCAGAGGCTTTAACCCACCGAGCCACCCAGGTGCCCCCTCTCCCTGTGATTCTTATGACTTCTTTTTTTTTTTTTTTTAATTTTTATCCACTTAGAGACAGCGAGAGAGGGAACACAAGCAGGGAGATTGGGAGAGGGAGGAGCAGACTTCCCACAGAACAAGGAGCCTGATTCGGGGTTGGATCCCAGGACCCTGGAATCATGACCTGAGCCAAAGGCAGTTGCTTAAAGACTGAGCCACCCAGACGCCCCTCTTCTGGTTTTTTTATCCCACAGGACCAAAGGACCTGGCATGGCACATCTCTGGGCTCTGCAGAGAAGGGCCTCTCACATGGTGATGTGAATGAGCTGGGATGAGCCCTGGACTGTGGGTACTTGGGCCTCCCACATGAGAATAAACACAGGCAGGGGGCCTGGTGGCTCAGTAGGTTAGGTGTCTGACTTGGGCTCAGGTCTTGTACTCAGGGTCCTGGGATGGAGCTGCATATGGGGCTCCATACTCAATGGGGAGTCTCCTTCTCCCTCCTCCTGCATCGTCCTCTCTCTCAAATAAATAAATAAAATCTTTTTAAAAATGCACATGCAAGTTCCTGAACCTCATCTCTTCCAGACAGCATCAAGCCTGGGGACAGGCCTGGGAATCTGTGTTTTAGTAGGTTTTTCTTAGGTGATTGTGGCATCCCCAAGATTGAGGTCTCTTGGCTCAAGGACTGCAGCCTCCTTGGATATTTATTGTGAAATTATGAGAGCAGCATATGGCATTATAGATACTGATTGGTATCGTGTCTTCTTTCTGGCATTAAGTTCTGTGGGCAAGGGTGCCATCTCCTTCCATTTGTGCTGTCCTCTAACCCCCATGCCCACTGTCTTGTTGCAGATGGTTTTAGAGGCTCTTGTCCACACAGTGCCTTTCTTTTTCCCTTCCTTACAGGTATGGCTTTGTAATTGCTGTCACCACCATTGACAATATTGGTGCTGGTGTGATCCAGCCAGGCCGAGGATTTGTTCTTTATCCGGTTAAGTACAAGGCCATTGTTTTCCGGCCCTTTAAAGGGGAGGTTGTGGATGCTGTCGTCACTCAAGTCAACAAGGTGAGACCATACAGAGTGGAGGCAGTTGGGTGGCTGCTTAGAAGATGGGAGATGGGTCTCAACTACTCTTGCTCACTCTGTGTCCTTGGCTAAGTCACTCTGCTTCCAGTTTCCTCAACTGTCAAATGGTACAGTAATCTCAGTGCTGCCTCCCTCAGGGTCCTATAAGTCAGAATGAGTAGTCACCAGTGGCAGCCTCCATTGGTTGAGTACTTACCTGGGCCAGGTCCAGCGCAAAACCTCAGGACGACTGAGGCGTGTGCTTTTATTCCTTTATATAGAAGCCTCCATGTGTCGGGACGCCTGGGTGGCTCAGTTGGTTGGACAACTGCCTTTGGCTCAGGTCATGATCCCGGAGACCCGGGATCGAGTCCCGCATCAGGCTCCCAGCTCCACGGGGAGTCTGCTTCTCCCTCTGACCTTCTCCTCGCTCATGCTCTCTCACTGCCTCTCTCTCAAATAAATAAATAAAATCTTTAAAAAAAAAAAAAAAGAAGCCTCCATGTGGAGAACGTAAGTCTACTGGCCAAGGTCATGTGATCAACAAGTGTTAAATTGTGGATTGACAAGTCCCAGGCCTTGGGCCTTGATTGGCCTGTATTTGTTTCACTTAAAATGAAATCTTGGCAGAAGAGAGACATGAAAGCAGACGATACCATTCAGAGTGGTTTCAAAACATGAAGATTTTTTTTTTTTTAAGATTTTTTATTTATTTGACAGAGATCACAAGTAGGCAGAGAGGCAGGCAGAGAGAGAGGGAGAAGCAGGCTCCCCGCTGAGCAGAGAGCCTGATGCGGGGCTCAATCCCAGGACCCTGGGATCATGATCTGAGCCGAAGGCAGAGGCTTAATCCACTGAGCCACCCAGGTGCCCCTAAAACATGAACATTATTAGGAGTCAGATAAAGTTGGGAAGCTTATAAGAGTTGGGGGATAAAAGACAAAGCCTCAAAGACTCGTTGTCCTCCTAGGTGGGGCTCTTCACAGAAATCGGACCTATGTCCTGCTTCATATCTCGACATGTAAGTCTGGGCGTGCTGGGGGCGCTAAGGAGGAGAGATGCCAGTCATGATCATCTCTGGAAGCACCTGTGGAAAGTGTTGACCAGTCTTGCTTTCCTTTCAGTCCATCCCATCAGAGATGGAGTTTGACCCCAACTCCAACCCACCGTGTTACAAGACAATGGATGAGGTGGGTGGGGAGGAAGTCCATGAGAGGGAGGAAGAATGAGCCGTCTGAGGGTTCTTGGCTTTAGGGGGATATCTGAGTATCCTGTTCCCTCTTCCCCAGGACATTGTGATTCAGCAGGATGATGAGATCCGCTTGAAGATTGTGGGAACCCGTGTGGACAAGAATGACATTGTGAGTCCCTTGCCTGCCCTCTTGCCTGTACCAGGCAGAGGTGGGAACTGTTGATTGCTTACCACCAAGGGTTCCTGGGGATTTTGTGCTCTTCTGCCAGGAAGAGGGGATGGGTGGGCAGAAGCCCTGGGGCTGGGGGTTAGAGGCTAGTCCCGCGCTTGCTCTGGCTTTATTTCCTTTCTGCCTTCCCTCCTGCAGTTTGCTATTGGCTCTCTGATGGACGACTACTTGGGTGAGTGCCTGATCATGCATCCAGGGTTGTTGCCTGGAGAAGGGGTGTGTGAAGGCAGGGTGGACGTGGGACTTAATGCCTGAGTCGCAGATGAAGAAAACTCAGGACTGTCCGCTTGGAAGATCCAGGACATGTGCCTCATGGGACGGGAAATGCCTGGTTGATGGCTGCCCCCAAGCTCCGAGCCCAACTGATATGCTTTTCCTGTTCTCTGCAGGGCTTGTGAGCTGAGCACTGGGACCCTCTGCTCTGTTTGGTCCTTATCTAGGAGATGTGGCAGTCACACTCCTCATGGAGTCCAGAGGCCCGGTCTGGCTGATGTGGGGAGGCAAAGAAGACTCCTTGTCCCCAGAAAACACCGGGTTCTTCTGCTTAGCAACCCCTCCCCAGATTTCTGACTGTGCATTCTAACCATAAAGGTCCTTGTTCTCATGGAAGTGTTACCTCCTTTCTTTGGTAAGAATAATTCTTTCTTTAAAAAGGCTGGAGCCCAGTTGCTTGCTAGTCTCTCTTTTGGTGGCTTCATGCCTCAATTAGCCTCAGTGACCCAGGGGATCTGACTAAACCCTTGTGCAGAGGGTTGACGTTGACCTCATTGAAGGGAAGGCACTAATGTCAGGCCTCTGGCTTCCAGCAAATGATGCTGTCGTTAGAGCCAGTCTGAGTCGCAATCTAGTTGTAGAGTATTCGCACTTCCCTCACCCTTAAACACAACCAAGGGTGTAGCTGGGTGTGAGGGGAGACAAGATGGTTGGGTAGGGAGAGGGAAATGAGGACAGAAATGACCCAGACTTTGGGATCCCAACATAGCCCTTCCTAGGATGGCTTCACAAACAACGGAGGCCTTTCTAAGCTAATTGATCCCTAAGCTGAACTGAAAATGGGAGCAGGCTTAAAAGGTCCTTAGGGGGTAACACCATCCAAATCCCTGAAATGACCAGAAGACTAAACAGATATGCCATCTTCCCTCCCAGGATGCCCACACTCTGCTTTTGTCGTATAATTTCTCTGCCTTGGTGTGCCCTTTCCCAGCCTGTCTCCTGGCTGCCTGCTGATCCAGCAAACCTCAATCATTCTTCTCCCCCTCCTCCCTTTTTCTACCTTTTCAGCTTTCTTTTACTTCCTTGGGAAGCAGAATTGTGTCATAGAAAGCGTGGTATTTGGGTTGGTGTAAAACTGGGTTTCAGTTCTAGCTGGGTGACCTTTATGTTTTCTCATGATGAAATGGGCCTACATCCCCTCTTTGGATGGTTGCTGCTGGTGTGAACTCACATGTACAAGTGGCTTGCACTGCGTCTGGCCCCTGATAGGCCCTCAACTGTTAATTGTGATGATTGTGCCCTAATGCATTAAAGCAGTGATTCTGAGCTGGGGTTATTTTTGCACCCTGGGGACATTTGGCAATGACATTTATTTGGGCTGTAACAACTATGGATGGTACTACTGCCTTTTAGTGGGAAGAGGCCAGGGATGCTGTGTAGCATCCTTCAGCATCTAGGACCCTGCTCCCCAACAAAGAATTATCTAGTTCCAAATGTCAGTCATGCCAAGGTCCAGAGACCCCGATAAGAAGCATCCAGAATAGTGGCTGGAACATGGTAAGAAAATGACACTTAAAAAAAATTTTTTTTTTCCTTGGGACGCCTGGGTGGCTCAGTTAGTTAAGCGGCTGCCTTCGGGCTCAGGTCATGATCCCAGCGTCCTGGGATCGAGTCCCACATCGGGCTCCTTGCTCGGCGGGGAGCCTGCTTCTCCCTCTACCTCTGCCTGCCACTCTGTCTGCCTGTGCTCGCTCTCTATCTCTGACAAATAAATAAATTTAAAAAAATTTTTTTTTCCCAAAAATTTTATTTATTTATTTGACAGAGATTACAAGTAGGCAAGAGAGGCAGGCAGGGAGAGAGAGGAGGAAGCAGGCTCTCCGCGGAGCAGAGAGCCCGATGTGGGGCTTGATCCCAGGACCCTGGGATCATGACCTGAGCCGAAAGCAGAGGCTTTAACCCACTGAGCCACCCAGGCACCCCAAGAAAATGACACTTAAATGTAGTTTCCTTCTTCTTGCCTTTACCACTCCTGGACAGATAGATGGAGGCTTTTCCATTCATACCTCCACAGTGGGTCATAAAACGTTTTGTTACTGTCTCCCATTTCTTTTTTTTTTTTTTTTTTAAGATTTTATTTATTTATTCTTCAGAGACAGAGGGAGAGCGAGCGAGTGAGCAAGCACAGGCAGACAGAGTGGCAGGCAGAAGCAGAGGGAGAAGCAGGCTCCCTGCCAAGCAAGAAGCCCGATATGGGACTCGATCCCAGGACGCTGGGATCATGACCCGAGCCGAAGGCAGCCGCTTAACCAACTGAGCCACCCAGGTGTCCCTCCCATTTCTTTTTATAACCTTTTTTTTTTCTTTCTCTCTCTTTTTTAAGATTTTTATTTATTTGACACAGAGAGAGAGAGAGAGAGAGCCCCCAAAGGAACCAGGTAGAGGCAGAGGGAGAAACAGGCTTCCCACTGAGTGGGGAGCCCCAATGTGGGGGTGGATCCCAGGACCCTGGGGTCATGACCTGAGCTGAGGGAAGATCCTCAACTGACTGAGCCACCCAGGTGCCCTCTCTGTGTTTTTAAGATTGATCTATTTATTTTAGAGAGCATGAATGGGAAGGGGAGAGGAAGAGAGAATTTCAGCAGACAGCTCACTGAGCACAGATTAGAGCCCTAATAAATAAAATTTAAAAAAAAAAAAAAAGGAGGGCGCCTGGGTAGCTCAGTGGGTTAAAACCTCTGCCTTCAGCTCAGGTCATGATCTCAGGGTCCTGGGATCGAGCCCTGCATCGGGCTCTCTGCATGACAGGGAGCCTGCTTCCTCCTCTCTGCCTGCCTCTCTGCCTACTTGTGATCTCTCTGTCAAATAAATAAAATCTTTCTTTTAATGATTTTATTTATTTGACGAAGAGATCACAAGTAGGCAGAGTAGCAGGCAGAGAGAGGGGGAAGCAGGCTCCCCGCTGAGCAGGGGTCTCCCAGGATCCTGAGATCATGACTTGATCGGAAGGCAGAATTTTAACCTGCTGAGTCGCCCAGGTGCCCCAAGTTTGTTATTTTTTTGATAACTGATAACTGTGGATTCACATGCATCCCTTTCCCTTTAATTTTTCTATCTCTAGCTCTTGGGACTGGGCCACGTTTTCCAAGTTTGTTGAATCTGGGACAGTTTCTGGGCTGGATTTGCAGTGAATTTCCCCACGGAAACCACATTATAGTTGTGCTACCACTTTGTTGTACTCTGAGTGGATCACCCAGGTTGTAGGGACTCCCCCTAAGCTGTAAACACTATGTGTGTCCCCGAGAGCAAAATTCCTCTCAAGTTCTCAGATGGAACCATCCATCTGTAAATTGTGTTGCGGAGAACCTGGAAGGAACACGGGCCTAGAAAGGAAGCAACTGATGGACGGAAGCAGCTCGTGGAACCTGGGCACGAAGGTGGTGGTGTGAGGATGTGGGGGGTGGCACCCGTCAGGAGGGCCCGTGCTGTCGGGGGAAGGGAGCAAGTGTGGATGGCCTGGAGATGGTCTCCAGGATTCTTCTAAGGTTTTGTAACTGAAAGTTATGGCCTCTTACAAAGGTCACAAGTAACAGGAATATCTGCCTGCTAATGCTAAGTCTTTGACACACATTACCGGATTGTTCACAAGGGTTCCCTGGAGTAGCTTCTGTTACTCCACTTGACCGCTGACAAAACAGGTGAGACACCTCAACTAGAATGCCCACGGTCACACAGCTCTAGTGAGTGGTAGGGCTTTTGTTTTGTTTTTAAACTCAATCTGGCTCCAAAGCCTTCATTAGCTCTCTTTGCCAGGCACTAGGCAGCTGGGGAGTGAGTGGACCCAGCTTTCTTACCTGTGGCCATGTGGGTCTCACTACTGCTTCCCTTAGTCCCTGCCTCCACCCGAGCTTGGGGGCAGATGGGCCCCGGCTAGCTTGAATACAGTGTCAGTATATCCCACAGGCCCCGGGGCCTTCCGCCACAGGCCCCGGGGCCTTCCGCCACTGTCTCCTGCCTCCAAGGTTGCCAGTGGCTCTCCAGACTAAACACCTCATCCAGGAGATCAGCCAGCAGCCCAGATCTTGCTAAGCTGACCTCAGACTCAGGACGTCGGAGGAGCCCCTGCCCCTTCCCTCTGTGCAGAGGTGGGCAGACACTGGAGCACTGAAGGACAGTACTGAAAACTACTGCCAGTGTCATTCTGAATGTAACTGGAAGAGACTCAGCAGGGTCATGGGCTCCTTAGGGGGTGTTGCCATGGCAACCATGGAGTCACATTCATCTGGCTTTCCCCGCTCTGTCCTGGGAGGATCTTTTCTGGAGGCAGCAGCATCTAACCCTGAGAGGGAGGAAGGGCTAGAATGTATACAGTCACACTCCCTCGTCGAATACTCCTTTCTGTAATGAATAGCCTGTTGCCAACTACTTTATCTTGGATCAACATAAAGGAATTGATTCACTGTCTGCTGCCTGTTGTGTGAAAGAAGGTCCGACCACAACTCTGCCAAGTGCTTTCACAGACATGATCTCATTTAACCTACAGTAACCCCGTGAGGTGGGTATTACTACCCCATTTTGTAGTTGGGCGAAAATGTGGTTAGGTAATTTGCCCCAAACTGGTGGCAGAATTTGGACCCAGGTTGGTCTGACTCCAAATACTATACTTTACTCACTAACCCCACTTGGTTCTGAACTGAGAACTGGGCAAGTTCGGGAAAGTGTGTGCGGGTAGAGTGGTCAAGGAAGTCTGCGAGGCAGGTGAGGGCTTATGTTTGGGTCACTGAACAGGAATGAGAAAGATAGGAGGTAGAGTGTCGGAATGAGTACGGCCCTGGCGTGGCAGCTTGCACGTGAGTTCGGGCCAGTGGAAGACCCTTCTGGCCGGAAGAGAATACCCACCGGGAGCTCCAACCCTACGGCGGGAAAGGGAAGTGCAGGTGATGTTGGAGAGGTGAGCTGAGCCCCACCAAGCGGGCAAAGAAAACTTTGATTAGACACTAAAGTTTAAAGCTTCGTTGCAGTCGCGTAAATGCAAATGCTCGGAAACTCAGGAGCATACTAGACTAAAGGAATAGGGACGCTTTCCTTGACAACACGCTTTTCAAACCAAAACATAGGTACCTACTCGCAAAAATTCCCAAGAGCTGTTGCTTTAAGAAGCTCGACGCCTCGGCGTCACGTGACTCGATCGCGCCCAGATGGTTTTACAGCCCCTTCGCAGAGGCCAACCATTAGGCCGGAAGCCCCCGCGAGGGCGGGAACTTCTCAAGGGGCTCGCCGATTGGCTGTGCTCTTGGAAGGTGGGGCCTGGGCTCGGAGAGAGGGAATTAGGGTGAGCAGGGTGAGTGGGCGCTGCCGCCGTCGCCACCGCCGCTGTCTGGGTGGACACCTTCGCTGCGCCCGGAGCCCTCAGGTGAGCAGGCCCTCGCAGGGCCTCGCACTCTCCCTCCCGCTGTGGGCCGCGCACTCACCGGTCCTAGGGCCGGCTCCTCTGGGGGCCCGCCCCCTTCTCTGACCACGTGACCCAAGTTCGGGAACCCCTGACCTCCTCCACCCCACCCCGCCACTTCTGGATCGGGGATGAAGCGAGCCTTGGTGGGGGGGATGCACACCCCCAAGGCCGGTGGCAGTCAGTTCCCACGCTCTTTCCCAGTGTGGCTAGTGGCTCTGAGGATGCAGAGAGTAGATTGGGGTGGAGGGAGACCTTGGTCAGAGCCTGGACTTTGTGGGTCTTAATGTGGGCATCCCGTAGGGAAACTCCGTCCGCGCTTTCCGCGTGGGCAGGACTTCATATTCGCATTTCACGGACTGGGAAACAGAAACTTCGGAATTATCCGTTGGCGGGTCTCCAACGCCAAGTCTTCGGGCTGGGAATGCAGGCCTTGTTCCCCACACAGCCCGTCACCCCTGATGATTCGGAACAAGAGTTGGTCCCTGCTCCCTACTTAGTGCTCGCTGGGTGGTCTTGGACAAGTCACTGAACATTAATCCCTCAGAGCTTTGATTTCCTTGACTGTGAAATTGACGTAGTACTTATATAATACTTATTTCATTGTTAATGAGGATAAAATGAAGTATGAGCCATATAAAGCCCTTAACTCTATGCCTCAGGCATTGCGTGTGTTTAGAAAAAATAGCTGTTCTTTGTTCGTTTTTGCAGCAAGTGTTTATTGAGGGCGTATTATGTGCTGACAGTGTGCCCGATGCTGGGGATGCAAAGGTGAGCAAACAGGCATGATGATCCTAGCTGGTGTGGAGCTTACTATCTAGTGGGGGAGGTAGGAATTAATCGCAAAGTTACACAGATACGTAATGACAAACTGTGATAATTGCTTTGAAGGCAAAGTACCCGGACACTGTGGAGGTCTGAGGAGACTAAGTGACATTTGAACTGAGATTTGAAGGAGCCTCTTAGGAGTCCACTAGACCTAGAGATTGGGAGTGAAGGAGGAGGAGAGTGTTACCAGTAGCGCAGACAGTGTATGAACGTCCTGATAGCAGGTGTTTTACGGGGGAATGGAAAGAGGCCATGGTGGGAATGCAGAACACAGGAGAGAAATGCTGCGGAAGTCGGTGGACATGCAGGACCTGGGAACCAGGTCTCTTCTCTATTCCAGAGCCAGTGTGGAGCCACTGGGAGGAATACGGGAGGCCTGGGTAGGATGCTCATTGGATCGAGGGACCTGGAGATCACTGGTGACCCAGTGAGCCTTGCCAGAGAGGAGGAGTGGGGCAGCCCCTGGGTGGGTCACCCTGGAACTGGAGCCCTGCTGCCCGTGGTGCTGACGCCTCACTCTGGCCCTTATGGGCCTGCTTTCTAATTGTGTCGGAGTCATTCATCGGCCACTGTTTTTGTTGGATTCTTACTCTGCCATATCCTGTGAACGGAAGAACAGGTTCCTGCCTTTAGGCCTCTTGGCCAAACTGGGGAAGACCAGACACATGGGCAAAAAGCCCGCTGCTGAAAGCCTGACAGTCCCCAGTGGCATACGGGCAGGAAGACCTTACAGGGCAGCCTGGCTTCGCCTTAGCAAAGAGGAGAGGGTGGGGGCTTGGAGTAAAGGGGGAGGCAGACCAGCCTAAGCGCTGGTGGAGGAGCACAAGGCGGGCGGGAAGACACTAGGCTGGTCTTCCTGGGAGGAGGGATCAGCTTGAACAGCTGTGGGGATTTGGGACCAAACACAGAGTGTCAGGCCAGGGAGTTGAGAGTTTCTTTTAGAACCTGTGGCGAAGGACTGAAGGCTTTTGAGCAAGGGGGAAAGTACTGTTTTCATCAACTCAGTAGATAGTGGTTGTAGCAAGAATCAGGGGGAGGAAGACATGACGTTTTTACTTGTAACTGACCATGGTTACATCTTCCGTCGTCCATCTGGGTACCATTCTAGTCCCTGGTTTCCTCCTGCACCAGCTCATTCGTCCTCACAGCAACCCCATGAGTTAGGGAGGGCGGGGGCGATTGCCTGTGTTCCCCAGGTTGGGACACCAGGGCTCAGGCTGACAGACCTCGGCCACGTTCACTCAGGAAGTGGTAGGGCACGGCTGGGGCCCAGTTCCGTGAACTCCCAAGGCCAGGCCCTTTCTCAGGCTACACTCCTGTCTGACCCGGCTCGTCTGTTTCTTGCACTTTACCTCAGACACTCAGAGCCTCCGTGGCTCCTTGTTTGGGGTTTCTGGAGCAAGAGCAGCGAGCCTGGCTCAGAAGGCCTTGAGGCAGGCTCCTGTGCTCGGAGGGGGCCTGGGTGGCTTTTCAGGCCTTCTCTCCTGGCTCCCAGCTCCAGCGGAGTCATGTCAGAGCGGGAAGAGCGGCGGTTTGTGGAGATCCCTCGGGAGTCGGTCCGGCTCATGGCGGAGAGCACGGGCCTGGAACTGAGCGACGAGGTGGCGGCCCTGCTGGCGGAGGATGTGTGCTACCGGCTCAGAGAGGCCACGCAGGTCCGCTCCCCTTCCCTCCCAGCTCTCCCCTCCGGGTGGCCGCCCCCCTCCTGCAGGGATGTATTTCACAGGTATGGGAGCCGCCCCTACTTGGGCTTTGAGGCAAGGCAATGGAGGCCGTCCCTGCCCTCTCCAGAGTTCCCCTTTGAGCCAGTGGGGCTTCCTGGCGAACAGTGCTGGCTGGGCATCGTCTCACGTGCCCATCTTCTTGACAGCCATGCTGGGCAGGCCACACAAGGTCATGTTCATATTCTGCATGTGAGAAACGGTCCCAGAGAGGGAACATTACATCAAGGGCTGTTTGCACAAGACCAGCGCTGGAGTCCAGGCGTTCTGGCCTCCGTTCCGGGGTCCTTTTTGCCTCCCGGCTTTCTCTCTCCCCTGGGGGGACTCCGTACCCCCTTCTCCCTGTCCCCTGACTTTGTTCCTCCCCTCTCAGAATAGCTCACAGTTCATGAAACACACTAAACGGCGGAAGCTGACCGTCGAGGATTTCAACAGGGCTCTCAGATGGAGCAGCGTGGAGGTGAGTTGAGCCCAGGCTGTGGAGCCTCGGCTGGCACGACCCACCTCCGTGCCCTGCTCGGGGCTGGCACCATGGAGAGACACATGAAGACCCAGTGTGCGCACAAGGGAAGCTCATGGCCGCCACAGTGCTGGGGGCCCGGAGGTTCGGGAAGCCTTCTTGGAAGAGCTGGGACTTGATGCAGGCTTTGAAGGGAGGCTTGCATTAGACTCAGCTAAGAGGGGAAGAGGGGTCCATTCTGGGTAAAGGAGGAGCCTGGGCATAAATGTGGATATTAAAATGTCTTGCGTAGTTGTTGTGGGGGTAGGGCCTTGAGGGGAGGAGGTCAGATTGAGAAGAGAGTAGTGTTGGGGTTCCTGGCTGGCTCGCTCAGTAGAGCACGTGGCTCCTAATCTCAGGGTTGTGAGTTTGAGCCCCACATCGGGCATGGAGCCTACTTTAAAAAAAAAGAGTCGTGCTTTCAAAGGTGGGTGAGTGTGAGGACCAGCAGCATAGGGGTGTGGGGCTCAGAGCACGTACAAATCGGGGTGGAGGGACCACGTTCTACTCCCTGAGCCAGCGAGTGCTCAAGCAATAGGCTTGAGGCCTGGGGCATCTCCCCTTTCTTAGGACTTCTGGACTTGCCTCAATGTACACTCCCCGGCTGGATCTGTCGAGCGCCTCTTCCCTCCCTGGATTCAGCCTGCCCTCTGGTCCTCTCTCTGCTCAGGCCGTGTGTGGTTATGGGTCCCAGGAGGCGCTGCCCCTGCGCCCTGCCAGAGAGGGTGAACTGTACTTCCCTGAGGACCGAGAGGTGAACCTGGTGGAGCTGGCCTTGGCCACCAACATCCCTAAAGGCTGTGCTGAGACAGCTGTGAGAGGTGACTGCCCAGGACCTACATGGGGCGGGGACAGAAACGGGGGGGTCATAGGAGGGGCGATGGGCTGGCTGGTGGATGGAGCAGGACTCAGGGGTGGGTGGTGCTACCACAGGCAAAACCCCAGGCTCACCCATCTCTCTGCTCTGGTTCTAGTTCATGTCTCCTACCTAGACGGCAAAGGGAACCTGGCCCCGCAAGGATCAGGTAAGGGGTGGTATGGGGAATGGGCTCTGAGCTTTCCTTTCTTAGGAGCCGGTGTGAGGGGGGCACCCCATTTCTCTGATTCTTCATCTGGCAAGTATTTACTGATGCCTGGTCCTGAGGGGGCGCAGCCGCTGGCCAGAGGGCTTGGATTTGGAGATGGGCACCCAGTCTTGGAACCCTTCACGTTGTGGGGTGTTGAATGCTAGCACACAAGTCTGGGCAGCTGGAGTCCCTGATGGCAGGGGTCCATGAGGGATTGAGGACGGAGCAGGAATCTGCCTAGCGGAGGACGGGTGGGAGGCAGAATACAGAGCACAGAGGTGGGGAGAGCCTGCAAGGTCAGGGCTGAGCAGGCTGCTCCGAGAAGCTGGTGGCTACGTGCTCTGGGAGTCCTGTCTGCATGGGCTCCTGGCAGGGAGGGTGGAGGGTGGAGGGTAGGGGGGTGAGGGAGAGCAGGCAGGGGAGGCTGGGAGAGGGCTGGGCTCTCCACCCTGACCACCTCCTGCCCATCCCCGTACAGTGCCCAGTGCGGTGTCTTCGCTGACTGATGACCTTCTCAAGTACTACCAACAAGTGACCCGGGCTGTGCTGGGGGACGATCCACAGCTGATGAAGGTGAGCGAGTGGGGCACAAAGTCCAGCTTTCAGGTTCCCTGAAAACCCTTTCAGATGCCTGCTTCTTGTCCACTCCACACCGCCGGGGTAACGTGGCTGGAGGCTGCTGTCGGTGGCGGTGTCGTGCTCTCAGGCTGGTCCTCCTCCAGGGCAGACTCTAACCACTCTAGCAGGAACCCTTGTTCTTCTGGAACCAGCAACTCGGCTGGGGCATTTAGGGGGGGCGCACGTAGTCCGTACCTCCACCCTTTAATTCCAGAGTCTACGCTTTAGGGTGACTGTTGACCTGAGGCCACCGGGCAGTGGGAGGGGGACAGCCACATGGCAGATTTCATTTGCCTGGACATGAGAGGGAGAGATGGGAGGCAGAGGCAGTGAGGTCAGGGTGGCTAGCCGGCTCGGAGACCCTGCCGCTTTAGCCTGTGGGACTCTGCAGGGCCTGTAGGACTTGACCTGTGGTCAGTCCCCTCCTGTCCAGAATCAGGAAAGCACTGGTTTGGTGGTCTGCTCACGCATTGTGGCCTCTCCTGGAGGGCTTATATCTCCCACTTCTCCACCTGTCTGCCACTCCCACGGCGAAATTGGGAATGTTGCTCCCGTACATGCCTGCCTCAGGAGCACGGCTCTGGTTCCCCAGGTGCAGGGCAGGTGGCTGGATGGAGGGCCTGGGAGCTGAGCTCCTGCCTCGCCAGCGTGTGGTCTGCCTTCGTGATACCTTCTGAGGACCTTTATCCAGAAGAGTCTGGAGGTCACAGGTAGCAGAGATTCATGCCTAGGACGATTTTTCTCATTTACTTAACTTTCTTTCTGCTTATAAAAGTAAGACCAGCATTTCATTACAGAAGTATTGTAAAATAAAAGCATATCAAACTGGAAAGTGAGGGTCTCTAAGAGAAGCGCCTACCTTTTTTCTCCTATGTTTTAACTGTGATTACTCTAGTATAAACCAAAGTAGTAGTATATTAAACATCTGGTTTTAGAACAGCTGCTTTTCTCCATTAAAAACGTGTTAGGGGTACCTGGGTAGCTCAGTGGGTTAAGCCTCTGCCTTCGGCTCAGGTCATGATTTCAGGGTCCTGGGATGGAGTCCTGCATCTGGCTCTCTGCTCGGCAGGGGGCCTGCTTCCCCCTCCCCCCCGCCTGCCTCTCTGCCTACTTGTGATCTTTCTCTGTCAAATAAAATCTTAAAAAAAGAAAGCACAAATAATATTTTTTAAGAAAACGTGTTAGAACTTAGGTTGTATTCAGTTTCGTGTTGTCACAGACAGGGGTAGGAGTGGGTATGTTTGTGAGTGGGTTTTTTTTTTTTTCCTAAGATTTTATTCATTTATTGGTCTGAAAGAGAGAGGGAAGAAGCAGGGGGAGCAGCAAGCAGAGCGAGAAGCAGACTCCCCTCTGAGCAGGGAGCCCGATGCAGGACTCGATCCCAGGACCCTGGGATCATGACCTGATTTAAAGACAGGTGCCCAACCAACTGAGCTACCCAGGGGTCCCATGAGTGGTTATTTCTTACGGTGGGTTAAATTTACAGAAATAATAACAGTTGCTGAATACAAGAGTGAGAACGTTTACAATTTTACTATAGAAATACTCAGCTGTATTTCTGAGTATTTCTCAGAATACTTTAAAAACTGTCCGCTTATCCCTGGGGCTGGTGGATCCAGGGCAGTCTGGCTCCTTCCTTTTCAGATTGCTCTCCAGGACCTGCAGACTAACTCCAAGATTGCGGCCCTCCTGCCTTACTTTGTCTATGTGGTCAGTGGGGTGAGTGAGCAGGCCAGGGAGGTGACCCAGCCCCGGGTAGGGCTGGTGGCGGGTGCCCGCAGAGCCGCCGCCCCCTCCCAGCCCCTTCGTGTGCCCCTCAGCCGGCATCTTCTGCAAACAGGTGAAATCTGTCAGCCACGACCTGGAGCAGCTGCACAGGCTCCTGCAAGTGGCCCGGAGCCTGGTTCGGAACCCACACCTGTGCTTGGGGCCGTACGTTCGCTCCCTGGTAGGCAGCGTCCTCTACTGCGTCCTAGAGCCGCTGGCTGCCTCCATCAACCCTCTGAATGACCACTGGACTCTTCGGGATGGCGCCGCCCTCCTGCTCAGCCACATCTTCTGGTAGCCACTGGGCCTAGCCCAACAGAGGGGGGCTGCCACAGTGCTGAGGGGGTTGTGGTGGTCGGGGGTGGAAACGTGTGGGTTCGAGGCCCTATGTTGCGAGGTCAGGGAGCCTCTTTGCATTAGAGCTTTCTGGTCGTTGCGCTGTGGCCCCCTGGGATTGTATAATGGATGGCGACTATGCCAAGGGATTGGTCCTTCAGCCCTGAAGGATGAGCCACCTTGTTGGCTTACCTCAGTGTGCCAGGCCACCCCCATTTTCTTTGTGTGCCCTGACTTGAGTCCAGTTGGGTGGCCCTGTGCCTCATTCTCCTCTCTGACCCAGTGCTGCGCCCATAGGACCCATGGGGACCTGGTGAGCGGCCTTTATCAGCAGATCCTGCTCTCCCTGCAGAAGGTCTTGGCAGACCCGGTGCGGCCTCTCTGCTCTCATTACGGGGCTGTGGTGGGGCTGCATGCCCTTGGCTGGAAGGTGAGGACCCTGGCCTTTCCCCAGAGACAGAGCCATAAGAGCTCCCATTTGTAAATAGAACAATGGTATTTGTGTGTCTTGTCTCATAAAAATGGTCTATGCTTGCCGTTTCCATGTATAGAGTTCTTGCTTGAAGCCAGGCTAGTTGGTAGCCTGACTTTCTGTAGATCAGTGTCTTATGCTTTCAAAAGTCCTACGTGGGGGCGTCTGGGTGGCTCAGTGGGTTAAAGCCTCTGCCTTTGGCTCAGGTCATGATCCCGGGGTCCTGGGGTTGAGCCCCGCATCGGGCACTCTGCTCAGCGGGGAGCCTGCTTCCCTCTCACTCTCTGCCTGCCTCTCTGCCTACTTGTGATCTGTCAAATAAATAAAATCTTTCATTAAAAAAAAAAGTTCTACGTGGCAAGTACCAGTATATCTCCACTTCATGAATCCCTGCCCATACTGTGCTAATCATGTTAAGTAACTATCCCTCAATTCCTCTTGTACTGAGTATTGTTTTAAGCTTATTTATTTTTAGTAGTCTCTATACCCACCACGGGGAACTCGTGACCGCAAGATCAAGAGTTGCACGCTCTACCCACTGAGCCAGCCAGGTGCCTCACTCTTTTTTGGGTTTTTAATGTGGATCATATGGTAAATATAATGATAGCTTTATTTCATCTTTTCTAAAGCTAATGCCTTTAATTTCTTTCCATTTTATTGCTAGAACTGCTAGTATCATTTTACATATAACGATAAGGGGCATCCTCGTGTCATTTCCAATTTTTTTTTTTTAAGATTTTATTTATTTGAGAGAGAGACAAAGAGATAGTGACAGAGAGCATAAGCACAGAGGAGAGGGAGAAGCAGGCTCCACCCTGAGCCCAGGGAGCCAATGCGGGACTGGATCCCAGGACCCCCGGGATCATGACCTGAGCTGAAGGCAGACACCTAACCGACTGAGCCACTCAGGTGCCCCGTGTCATTTCCAATTTTGTGAGAAGTGCTAATATCCTTCCCATTTAGGCTGATGTTTAACTTGTGTTTACTGGTAACCTTTCTCAGATAAATTACTTCATACTGCTCTATATTCTTTTTTTTTTTTTTAAGATTTTTATTTATTTATTTTTATTTGACAGAGAGAGAGAGAGAGAGAGAGATCACAAGTAGGCAGAGCAGCAGGCAGAGAGAGAGAGGAGGAAGCAGGCTCCCCGCTGAGCAGAGAGCCCGATGTGGGGCTCGATCCCAGGACCTTGGGACCATGACCTGAGCCAAAGGCAGAGGCTTAACCCACTGAGCCACCCAGGCGCCCCTGCTTTATATTCTTGATTTTATAATTTATGTTTAACTTGTATCAAATGCTTTTTCTGTATTTTTTGACTGATCCTAAGGTTTTTGTGCTTTTATCTGTTAATGTGATTAATTGTATTTATGGATTTAAAAAGAAAACTTAGAACACCTGCACACTCGAGAGCAGGGGAGGGGGGAGGGGAGGGACAAGCCAACTCAAGCAGACCCTGTGCTACATGACCCCAAGATCAGCAAGTGGAAACGAAGAGCCCAACCAACTAAGCCACGTAGGCTCCCCTTTATGGATTTTTAATAGTAAACCATCATTACATTTTTGTGTATAGACTCAATATAGTATAGACTTTAAAAAAACCTAAATCTTTTATTGGAATATAAGGCATTTTTTGTATACTTTTGGGCTTACTAAATTTTAAGATTTTTTCTGTTTTCAGGAGTGAAATCAATCAAGTTTCTTCTCTTGTCCTGTCCTTTTAGAGTTTTATTATCAGGGTTACACTGACTTTATAGACTGAGGTATGGTGGGAGTATTTCTTGTTTGTTCTTGTAAGATTGAGATGCTCTTTTCCTTGAATATTTGTAGACTGAATTTTAGCAATGATTTTATTTGTGGTTAGGTACCTACTATGGTTAGAGAATTATTCAAGTTTTTTTTTTTTTTTAAGATTTTATTTATTTATTTGACAGACAGAGATCACAAGTAGGCAGAGAGAGAGGGAGGAAGCAGGCTCCCAGCTGAGCAGAGAGTCCGATGCGGGGCTCCATCCCAGAACCCTGGGATCATGACCTAAGCCGAAGGCAGAGGCTTAACCTACTGAGCCACCCAGGCGTCCCGAGAATTATTCAAGTTTTTAATAGCTGAGTCAGCAGTAAGTTCTGTTTCTCGAGGAACTTGCCCATTTGTTAACATTTTCAAATCTTCAGGCTGTGGATGACCGGCCAGAGAACTCCCACCCACAAAGCGCATAACAGAGGTCACCTCCTCTGTGAAGTCTTAACTGGATACATAATCAGAGACCAGGTCTCTGATCAGTTGTTTGTTTTTGTGCAGGTGGTTTGAACTGAGTCCCAGTTTACATCTCAGCAAGAATAGTAGCTGCCTACTGAGTGTGTAGGGTAATAGTTGGCAAATTAAATGTCTGTTTCTACCTGTGGGCATTACTCACGCCCTCTTAGCCCCTGTCACACAGGTCAATGATAGTTGGGTCACTTTATACTGTTTGTCTTTGTACCTGATCTTTATCGCCAGTGCTTAGCAAAGGTTTGGGTATAGAGTGGGTTCCAAATACATGCTGATTGAATATGCCAGGCTAAGAATTTCCTATCGGAGAGAAAGTAGGTCTTCCATGGGAAAGGGTACTTGAGAGGCCATAAGCAACAAAGAGGTGCCTACTGTGTTCCTTCTCTCCCAGGCCGTGGAACGAGTCCTGTACCCACACCTGTCCACTTACTGGACAAATCTGCAGGCTGTGCTAGATGATTATTCCGTCTCTAACGCCCAGGTTAAAGCAGATGGGCACAAGGTTTACGGAGCCATTCTGGTGAGTGCCTGCCCCTTCCAGCCTCCCTTCTTCCCTGCTTGAGCTCAGCAGCTCAACCTGCCTTACTTTGGAAAACGTAATGGGCCCCGGTTCCTCCTAGTTCTTGCCTATCCTGGTCCCTCTGCTCTTGCAGGTGGCTGTGGAGCGACTGCTGAAGATGAAGGCGCAGGCAGCAGAGCCCAACAAGGGCGGCCCAAGCGGCAGGAGGTGCCGGGGCTCAGATGATCTCCCCTGGGACAGCCTCCTCCTGCAGGAGTCTCCCTCGGGGGGCAGCGCGGAGCCAGGCTTTGGGTCTGTCCTCCCGCTGCCGCCAGGAGGCGCGGGGCCGGAGGACCCTTCCCCATCGGTGACCCTGGCGGACATCTACCGGGAGCTGTACGCCTTCTTCGGGGACAGCTTGGCCACCCGCTTTGGCACCGGTCAGCCCGCACCCAGCACTCCGCGGCCGCCCGGGGACAAGAAGGAGCCGGCGGCCGCCCCGGACTCGGTGCGCAAGATGCCGCAGCTGACGGCCAACGCCATGGTCAGCCCGCAGGGCGACGAGAGCCCCCGCGGCGGCGGCCCCGCGGCAGCCTCTGCGCCCGCCTCCGAGAGCCGGCCGCTGCCGCGCGTGCACCGGACGCGGGGGGCGCCCCGGCAGCAGGGGCCCGGCGCCGGCACCCGCGACGTCTTCCAAAAGAGCCGCTTCGCCCCGCGCGGCGCCCCCCACTTCCGTTTCATCATTGCCGGGCGGCAGGCTGGGAGGCGGTGCCGCGGGCGCCTCTTCCAGACGGCCTTCCCCGCGCCGTACGGGCCCAGTCCGGCCTCGCGCTACGTGCAGAAGCTGCCTATGATCGGCCGCACCGGCCGCCCGGCCCGCCGCTGGGCGCTCTCGGACTACTCGCTGTATCTTCCGCTTTGAAGCGGCGCATCCCCGCCCCCCATCCTCTGTAAATAAAGCCCGGCGTCGGAAGTGACGTCTCCGCGCTCGCGTGCCGCGCCGGATGAGGCGGGGCTTGGGCGGTTGGCTTCCTGGTGGCGGGGGCGCCATGGCGCTGCCCTGGTTGCAGCGCTTCGAGCTCTTGTTTTTCACCGCCGCCTTCCTGTGCGGAGCCGTGGCGGCCGCGACGCTAACCCGGACCCAGGTGCGGGGCGGGGCGGGGCCGGCCTGGGGATCGGGGAGGTGGGGTGGGATGCTGGTGCTGCTGTCCGGGCCGGCCCGGTCCCGTCGTGCTGCTCCTCGGAGTCGGTGGGCCGGGTGAGGCCCGGCGGGCGCCGATCCCGCTCTGTGGCTTCTCTGGCCGGTGTTCTGCTTCACAGCCGTTTCGTCGCCGCAAGGACGAGTCCTCAGGAGTGACTGACAGCGCCAGACATAGCCCGGCCTGGTGGCTCCGGCTGTATAACCTTACCCAAGTTCTGCAGCAGAATTCAGTCCAGGCCCTGCCTTCATCCTTTAAATCAGACACCGTTGTGCCGAGCTCCGCTAGGAAATAAAGCCTAGGGTGGCGGAAATGCCAGGCTACCGCAGGATTGCAGCCCAGTGTGTGTGAATGACAAAACAGCCATGTAGAAAACCCCCACCCAGGCAGTCGTGTTCGTAGACACAGGGTCGTGTAACCCTATGACTATGAAGTAGGCACTATTAGGTGGTGGGGTTCTTTTAACGGATGAAAAAACATCGGAGATAGCTGAAGGTTATACAAATCCTGGTTTTACTTTAGGATTTCTGCAGAGGGGAGACCAGAACTTGTGAGGCCTCTCCGAAGCCCAGTCCTTTATAACCACCGCCTATTTCCTGATCCTTCTGGCCACAGCAGGTTTGACTTCCCCAGCAGGCTCTCTCCATCAGTACTGGCCCAGAAACAGGAACTGACAGTGCATCTAGAACTTCCTAGGGTGGCCCTCTCCTAGATTATCCCTCACACCTGCTATGAGCCTGCGCTGAGGCGCTAACCAGGTATCTCAGCCACTTCTCTTCACAGGGCTCCTTCAGTGGCCGCTGTCCCCTGTATGGTGTGGCCACCCTGAATGGCTCCTCCCTGGCCTTAGGCCAACCCTCGGCCCCATCCCTTTGCTACTTTGTGGCTGGGGTCTCTGGCCTCCTGGCCCTCTACTGTCTCCTGCTTCTGCTCTTCTGGGTCTACAGCAGCTGCATCGAGGACTCCCACAGGTGATTGCCCTACCCTGAGGGCCGGGGGCTGAGCTGGGAGAAGTCTCATCTCACCCACAGGGCTGGTTCTCTACCTCCTCAGAGGCCCCATAGGGCTCTGCATAGCACTGGTCATCTCAGCTATAGCCATCTTCCTGGTCTTAGTGGCTGCCTGTATCCTTCGATTTGGCACCCGTTCTCTCTGCAAATCCATCGTCTCCCTGAACATTACAATTAGGTAATGGGAGAGGGAGGGGACCCTGGCTGGGGCTGACTGCCTTGCGTCCGCAGAGGGGAGCCTGTAACCCCCTCTCTGTCCCTGTCAGTTGCTCTCATCCCGAAGGGCACCTGGGCATGGGAATGTCAGGTATGTTCCGCCCTTTCTCACCACCATCTCTTTGACCTCGCAGCTGCTCTGAAGCCCAGAAAATTCCATGGACACCCCCTGGAACCGCTCTACAGTTTTACTCCAACCTACACAATGCTGAAGTGAGGTCCCGGGATATGAAAGACTGGGTCGAAACCCAGTGATTCCCAGATTCCTATAAGCATCTGCAGTTGTAAGGGTGCTCTCCAGCGAGAGGCTGTGAGGGGCTGAAGGGCTTTCAGCCTGACAGTGAACAGAGAATAGCGGTTTGTGGGTGGAACTGGATTTGAGATGGCCACACTCCTCACACTCCTGTTCCTGTTTCCCACAGACCTCTTCTTGGGTGAATCTGGTATTGTGGTGTGTGGTCTTGGTGCTTCAGGTGGTGCAGTGGAAGTCTGAAGCCACCCCATACCGGCCTCTGGAGCGGGGCGACCCTGAGTGGAGCTCTGAGACAGATGCTCTGGTTGGGCCACGCCTTTCTCATTCCTGAAGAGGAACCAAAGAATGCTTCCTGCAGCCAAAGACTCTGCCCAAGTGCCTGCGATCCTGCTGTCCCCTCCTGGCCCTGTTTATGCTGGGAGCCTGTTTTCCCTCCACGAGGGAAACATGATGATAGGCCCCCCCACCTCTCTTCCTACAGCTCTTTTTGTACCAGAATATTATATTACTTTCTTCCTTCCTCTTGGTACTGAGTTCCTGGGTGTTAAAGCACTGTAAACAGGTGGATGGGAGGACAGAGCCCAACAGACATGGAACAAAAGGCAGAGGTTCTGTCAGTTGCCGTTTGGATGACTCCTCTTTTATTTGCTGTTCATGAACCTTGGGCGCCCTTGTGTCGTGACCTTATCTCTAAGGTTCAGTTTTTAGTCCCCTCTGGGAGGGGTGAGTGACCCACAGTGGGTTTCTTCACAAGCTGCGGTAGGCACCCACAGTATTGTCAAAGAGTTTTGTGTTGGGGAAGTGTCCAGCTTTGTCCAAAAGGAAGTAGAAGCGCCGGCCTTTGATCTTCAGAGGCAACATAGCAGGGACTTCACCACGGTGGGCCATGCAGGATACCTGGTTCAAAGGGACGGTGAAGTGAGCACCCAAGCCAAAGGGGGCATGAGTGGTGAGGGTCACCTGCTTTCCTCCAGCCCGCAGCATCACCGAACGCACAGAACGGAGGGAGAAGAGAAGACCAGCGCCGAGTACCAGGGTACCTGCAGGAAGACCAGTGTTCGGGGTGAGGGATTTCTGCTGAAGAGCCAAGCAGCAACCTTAACAATGCCCCAAATTTAAAAAAAACTGCCATGACAGTCACATTTACCGAGTCCTTCTACCCGACTCTTGTGTTCATCCTTCCTCCCCAACAGCCTTCATGTACACCCCCGTTTTAAGGACAAGGAGACGAAGCCAGAGCGGTGTAACTGCTCAAGCTCGCGGGGTGAGGGGCACAGCTCACCCCAGGGCTGTCCGAGGGCTTGGCTGGGGGGCCTCCAGGTCGGGAGCCCCGCATTGTCCTTGCCGGGGCAGGGAGGGTCGTGTCCAGCCGCCCCGCGTCCCCGTGGTGGGAGGCCAGCCCACGCCTTACCGATGGCGCCGCAGCCGACGGCCAGGCCGTAGCGCCAGAGAGCCGAGCGCAGGTCCAGGCGGCCGCGGTCTGCGGGCTCCGCGTCTGTAGGCAACGTGCTGGCCGGGGGTCGGGCCAAGGCTGCCACGGCCAGGGAGGCCCAGAAGACGCCCTGGCCGGCGCAGAACAGCCCGAGGACGGCGAAGAAGCGGCCCCGTTCATGCTGGAAGAGCAGGACGTCCCGAGGCGGAGCCGCGTTGTGCAGGGGCCGCAGTGCGAGGAACACCCGTGCAGACCAGTGCCTCCCAAGTGCCGCCATGAATCTGCGCAGCACCGCTTCCGGGGAGGGACTTCCGGCCGGCAGCCCCGCCCCCCCCGAGTTTAGCGGCCTAGCGCCCGGATCCGCCCCGCCCCCGCCCCCCACCGCCCCGCCCCCGCCCCCCACCGCGGGCGGGGGGCAGGGGTGAAGCAAAAACAAAGTAGCACGAGGGACACAAAATACAATATCACTCTTTTATCTTAAAAAGTAGGGCGGGTTCTGGGGTTAAGTACACAAAGCACCTAAATCCTTCGGGGAATTTAGTGTCAGTTCTACAAAGTAAGCTTTGGCTTCCTGGCACCAGTGAGGCTCAATCTTCCAGAAGTCTTCCAGAAGGCAGGTGAGGAGAGGGATCCAGCAGCCCTTCCTCTTCGGTCACAGTCACGGGGTGGCCTTGGGGCCAGAGAGGAGGAGACAACAGCCACGACAAGAAGACATCAATATCCAAGGGGTATTTTACAGGGGCTTCTTCTGGGGCAGGTCTACGGATCACTTCATAAACGCCACTTCTGGGATCTCGCCCTTGGCCTTAGGAAAAAAGAAAAGGTCAATAGAGCCAACCCCTTTCCCCCATCCCCCCTGGCTGGCTTGACCCTCTCAAGGCCCAGAGATCCCTGGTCTTTTTGCTGTTGAATTCCCAAAACTTACCTTGAGATGAGTAAAGGCCTGGGCAGATCTGGTATAGTCCCAGTTGTTGTCCTGAAGGCACCTGGAGTGGGGGAAGAACAGGCACCACAATCAGAACCAAAATGCACTCACCCTGCTCACTAAACGCCTCTTCACAATCCTTCCTAGAGAAACACTCACCCGTGTGTGCCAAAGTTACATACATTCTTGCACTATGTATTACAAATGAAAAATAAGTAAAAATTCAAATGTCTATCACTGCTCTACTGGATACAAAGCATAAACAGCTGTCAAGGTAATTTTTATAAATTACTAAGGTAATTTTTATAACAGTAGGGTACTAGACATTCACGGGGTAAGCAAAAAAAGTAAGTTGAAGAACCGTAAAAATGTTGCCATGCTGATTTAGGCATAGGCCACATTTTTTTTTACGGGCCATATTTATAGATTTTGGCTTTTGAAATATCAGGAGCACTCATTCACTCCCACCCCTACCTCCGTTTACCCCTACTCCTACACATGCCCGGCACTTACTTCTGGGACCACTCAAGGTTCATGCCAGACTGGGTAGAGAACGCCTGCAGCATTTCCTGCTGCTCTGGGGACAGGGTGGGCACTGGGCTGGAGGAGGGGGTGGGTGCGGGCATGGCGAAGGCTCTCTGGATCTCGTCAGGGCTGGCATTCCGCACAAACAGCTCATCGTTTACGATGCACAGCCTTTGGGACAAAAAGCACTTTAGACAGCTGGACAAACAGCCAACCTCAACTTCCCAACCTCATTCCTGTTCTCACATTTGACACTTTTATAATACTTGACAGATTCTTTCAATACTACCAAGTTCCCCTCCCCACTCGTGGTCACCTTTTATCATTTACGTCCCTTCCCACAGAACCCGTGTATGGGGGCAGATGCCCAACACATTGGAATTACACATTCTTCCCCAACTCAGGACAGTTCTTATCCTCGTGGATCTTCAAGACAGAACAATGAAGTAAGGAGCTTATGCTAGTTTCCCGGTGAGGAAACCTGCTCTTTGCTCGACGTGGGGCGGCCAGGATGAAACACCCAGACAGGTAATACGGCTGCAGAGCCGAGCTCACGGCCGTGAGAGCCTCCTCCTGATGCCTTTTTGAAATCCTGAAAATATCCTGAGGACCTGCTCCCCTTTCGCATCCCCCACCAGTTTCCACATGCTGGCCATGGATTGGGACTGGAACCCCATGTGGTAAGCCCAACTCTTACCCTGAGTTACTGGCAGGAACAGCGACAAACGTCCGGGTGAAGGCTCTCAAAGAATCCCGAGACTTTCCGTCCACTGTAACATCAACAACAACGACCCCTCAGAACCAGCTCCACGCTAGGTTTACTAAAAGCTTCTCAATCCTGGTCTTACTTGATACAACTAAACTGAAGCAGACCAGACAGATGACCACGTGTGTATAGGGGAAGAGAGGGGAAGAGGCGTGTCAGAGGCCAGGGTGAACTACCACCAGGTAGCCCACCCAGACCCTGTGTCAGGCGCCCCCCGCCCCGGACCGACTCCCCAGGGCGGAGTTCTTACTAATAACCCTCTTCACAAGAAAGAATTCGAAGCCTGCAGATGATGTAAGTTGCCCACACATCCATGGGCTCAAGGCTGGAATGGAAGCCCAGACCGGCCTGACCCCAGAGTCTGTGTCCTCCTAATCCTCAGGCTTTTCCCATTTCCCAGACAGGAAAGACAGGTGAAGAGAGGCCTCATGAAGGTGGCTTGGGGGTTAGAACAGGAGGAGGTCAGGGACAGAGAGGGAAGGCAGTGGAGAGTGCCACGGAAAAAAATCTCGCTGTGGGAGGGCCCATTCTGCAAACTCAGGACCCCAAAGATTCTTACCTTCTTTGAAGACCCCATTGACAGAAAAACACAGCAATGTACTCTAAAAGAGAAAAGGCATCAGTCACCATGGGGGCTCCCAGCCAGAGCCCGAGGCCCCCAGGCCTCGTAAGTGCTCCTTCCTTCAGTTCGGCTTTTGTGGGGAAGAAGCAGGTGCTTACCGTCTGTGCGCTTATGTCTACCACAAAGGAGCTGACATCGTGCTGGGTTTTGGGCAGCTCATTGAGGAAGGCCACGACGTTAAGTCGTGTGTGCTTCAGCAGCCGGAACCGCAGGGCTGTGGGGGAGGAGAACCCAAGATCAGGGGCTGCCACATGCTGCCGGGCCCTGTTACAACAGAGTCCCGCCCAGCCCCCTTTCTCATGCTGTTGTGCTCACACCACGCACTTACTCGGGTCTTTGAGCTTCTTCACGTTCCTGCTATCCTTGAAGTACTCGGCCAGGTTGCTTCTAGAGGATTAAGTGGAAAAGGAGGCCCGGGTCAGAGCAGCATGCGCGCCAGCAGGGGCTCGCACGGGCTCGTGTGTGTGTGTGTGTGTGTGTGTGTGTGTGTGTGGGGTCTGGGGTAGGCGGTCGGTGGGAACACTCACCGGGCAGGGTTCTGGGGGGTGAAAGGAATGCTGAGGGAGCAGCAGGCCCCATCGTGGTAGGCATCCAGGAGCCGCTGCCGGTCCCCAGAGTCGTACACTGCATAATACCTGTGCAGAACACAGAAGGGGAAGTCTGACTCCCGGTCCGGCTCCCCAGAGCAGGCTGTGCTGTGCCCCGCCCACCGCTCCCCGGCTTCGGGGCCTGCGGTATACTTACTGCTGCAGGAAGTGCAGGACCAGACTCTTCAGGGTCTCTGTTCCAAAGTAGCTTCCCTGGAATCACACAGGTATCAGGACCACGTAACCCATCCTCTCCCCCCGACCTGCATTCTAACTCGGCCCCCTTCCTACCTTGCAGGGCGGTAACATCGTGGGGGCTTCGACATCAAAGGCAATTGGCGGGGGTAACTCATGGCCGTCCTGCAGGAAGAAGTGGAAGTCGGCAGCGTGACCAGAGAGAAAAGGCTGGATGAGTAATGAGATGGGCGAACGAGGAATGAGGGCTCAGAGATCAAGTGTCAAGGACATGTGCAGAAGGTCCAGGAATCCAGAGAGAGGCAACTTTTGTCTACAGGCCTCTTTCTGAAAAGGATCATAGCCTTTGCCAGATTCTCAAAGGGCGTCATGTCTCCAGATTCCTGGTCTTACAAACACACGAGAAGCGAGAGCTTCTGGGTGGGAGAGCTTGTGCTCGTTAGAAAAACCCTAATGGGCACCCAGGTGGCTCGGTGGGTTAAGCGGCTGCCTTCGGCTCAGGTCATGATCCCAGGGTCCTGGGATCGAGTCCCACATTGGGCTACTCTGTGGGGAGCCTGCTTCTCCCTTCTCCCTCTGCCTGCCTCTCCCCCTGCTTATGCGTGCACGCTATTAAATCAAATATTAAATCATTATTTGTAAATCATAAGCATTAAATTTATTAATTCATAAATCATTAAATTTATGAGTTATTTATCAACTCTAAGTCATTTATTTATTTATAAATATAATATATATAAATGTAATATTTATAAATATAAATATTAATTTATAAATCATTAAATTTATAAATTATAATGAAAAAGTCATTATTTATATGGGGTGCCTGGGTGGCTCAGTGGGTTAAGCCTCTGCCTTCGGCTCAGGTCATGGTCCCAGGGTCCTGGGATGGAGCCCCGCATCGGGCTCTCTGCTCAGCGGGGAGCCTGCTTCCTCCCTCTCTCTCTGCCTGCCTCTCTGCCTACTTGTGATCTCTGTCTGTCAAATAAATAAATAAAATCTTTAAAGAAAAAATCATTATTTATAAATCAAATATTAAATCAAATAAATTAAATATTTAAAAAAGAACAAAAAAAGTAAAAGGAAAGAACAAAGAGCTAGAGACTTACCAGGCGTAATAACTTGGGAAATCGCTCTCGAATGGCGCTGTCAAAAACGGGATGCAAGTGAGTGACGCTTCAAAGCCACCGTGCCTCCTGAGCTGCTCTAGGAGCAAATACTCCAATGCCCAAGGGACCGCCCACCCCATCCTGCTTGTCCTCTCACTCCTCCCCAGCCTCTAAGCCCTGGGGAAAGAGGCCCCACTCCCCACCTCACCCGGGGCACCCAGGAATGACCACCTTGAAGGCGGATTCTCTTCTTGCTGCCTGACCCGAGCGCCACGAGAGCAGCACTCCCAGCCCAGGCTTTAAGCCAGGACCTCCTTCCCCTCCCTGCCCCCCTTACCTTCCACCTACTCACCTGTGCAGCCCCGGGAGGAGGGAATGGGGTGGGAGCCCAGGGGCTCCGCTGCCTCAACAGGTATCCATCAGTTCTGCCTGGTCTGGCCGTGGCCAAGACCAGAACACACCACAGGGATGGCACAGGATGTTGGGGCAGGGAGATGAGCAAGGTGGGGTTAGGAAGAGAGGAGATGAAGAAAGAAGACAAGGAAGGAAAAGAAGAGAGAGAAGGTAGGACGGGGCCAGAGCAAGGGCAAGATGGGGAGATGGAGAGGAGCAGAGAGTAAGAAGAAAGAGAAAGCAAAGCAAAGGCGAAAGAACTGCAGACGGCAAGGAGGCATCCCGGAAACAAGGAAGAAAAAGGGAAGAAGACACCCGACACAGCCTTCTCCTTTGGCTGCCCCTTGCCCTGTGGTCCAAGGTACAGACAAAAAACAGGTTCTTGCTGCAGCCGGAGGGCACATGCTGTTGGCCAGGTCTCAGTCTGGTACCTGGGTCCCGATCTCAGCTGGGCGTGGGAAGCGAAGCAGCCATGGGGGCAGGAGACCTCCCTCAGAAGGGGTGAGGGTTCAGGCCCCTGCAAAGTTGGGGGGGTGAGGGTCTGCGCCCCACCTCTGTTGGCCCCCAAGTTCTCTCCTGATGGCCCCTCTGCGACTGTGCCTGTCTTAGGTTGTTCCTTCCCTGAGGAATCTTACCCGTCTCTGGCTAACCAGCCATCCTCCGGGGCCAAGCAGGGTGACGTGAGGTGTGCGAGTGAGGGCGGGGCAGCGCCCCCCGAGAGGGTCAGTGCTCTGTCTCCTCGGTAGCCTATGCCCCCTTGGCCTCCACGCCCAGCGCCTGCCTTGGGCTTCCCTCGCCTGCTGGCGGGGCCCTGGCTCTGGTCACATGGCTTGGGGAACCCAGGTTTCTTCTCCAGGGAGGGCCCAGCTCACAGCTCTGGGCAAGAGAGACAGAGTGCCTGGCACCAGCTCCGAGGACGCCTCAACCTCAGCACGAGGGGGAAAACCCAGGCAACCGCCTTGGGCACGTGGACCATGAGAAGAGTCCCTCTTGGCAAAATGACAAGAGGGCCCAGCACCAGACAAAGAAGGGAAGGCCCATCAACAGGAAGTCCCCAGAGGGAGGCCATTCTTGGCCCAGGGATACCAGGCTCTTGGCACAAGGCAGCTCCACATATGGGACACATATGCAAGACACCCCCGCGTCATGGTAGAAAGCGGGAGATGCCCTTCCTGGAACAGCAGGGTGGGGAGACTCTAGAAAAGGCTGTGTTCAGGAAGAGGAAAGACCACAGAACAGCAAACAGGTAGTCAGGGGAGAAGAAAGGGAAGGAGACCTCGGGGCCAAGCTAGGACACATGGACAGACAAAGGGAGGAGCACGTGATCCTCCCAAAGGACACGTGGTTCCAGCTCAGGGCTGCACATCTCCTGCAGACGGGCACTGGTCGGGGTGCATTAGTTCAGCCTCCCAGGGGGTGAAGGTCCCCAGGAGGGGAGACAGAGGCTACAACTGACCTGATGTAGGTGGACTGGTCTCGGAAGGTGTCACACAGTGGGTTTCCATCGAGCCACAGCTCTTCCAGCTTCAGCCCTTTTATCTTGTCCAACTCCCTCTCAGACTTCAACTGCGGAGAGCGGGGGAGAAACAGCGGGCAGGAGACCCTGGTAAGGAGAGCCAGCGAGACCCCCAGCCCCGAATGTCCCTCCCCTAGCGTCTGGAGTCAAGCCCTCTGCTCACCCCGCCCACCACAGGACCAGGCCCTCAGGTCTCACCTCATTCCCGGAGAGGTTGAGGATCTTCAGGCTGGGTGCTTTCTGCACAAGGCTGGACATGTCATCCAGCCTGTACAGCCTGTTGTTGCTCAAGTTCAAGGACAAAAGCTGTGGGCAGGGAAAATTTGAGAGGAAGCTGACAAAGGATTCAGAGACACACCTGCGTCCTGACCCCATCCTACCTACCCCACCCGGCTTCCTCCCGTCTCAAAACCCCGACAAAGGCCTCACCTCAGGAATGTTCTCCTCAATGATTCGCAGCGTAGCCGCCATGCAGCTCCTGCGGTTCAGGACAACATCGATGTTCTGGGCCACCAAGTCTTCAGGAAGCAGAAAGGAAGGAAAGGCAAGTCTGAGAGGGCTTTCCCAGGTCGGAGTTTGCACCAAACCACTCTCAGACCTTCCCCGCCCGACAGATCCCCCTCTGCCTCCACTGCCCTGAGAATGACCGCTACCGGCCCTACCTGGGTCTGAACGGAGCCCCTTGAGGTCAAGCACTTGCTGGGAGGCATCATATCGTTTGCTCATGATTAGCTGCAGGGCAAGGAAAAGGGGCCGGGGGTCACTCGGGCTGCATGGAGGGCTGGGGATGGGAGAAGTGGGAGGACCGGAGTGGAAACGCGGGACAGGAGCCTGCCTCACCTTTAGCTGCTCGACTTGTTCTGGCTTCAGTTCGTTCTGTACCGAGTGGGGAGGGGCAGAGGAGTTGATGATGATCGATATCTGGAGGCCAGATGGGGAAGGCAGGGTGAATTCCAGAAAGGCCTGATCAGGGGAGGGTGGGGAATGCCCGGCCAAGACCAACCCCCAGGCAGGCCAGGTCCTTTACACATACCCTTCGGTTTTCCTGATCCAAAATCTTATAGTTGACGGCCTTCAACGCAGACGCAGTACTGGCGTCCTCGACAAAAAACTGGGCCCGTGTGTTTTCGTAGTGAAACTGCACGAAGAGGAAACAGTAGCGTATGAGACTTGGAGCCCAGGGTCCACCGTCCCCGGTCCAGCTGGCCCCTCGCCTTCCTTGGTGTCCTGCCAGCCATGAAGGCCTAATCTCACTCACCTCAATGGGGGTGAAAGGGACATTGCACTTGCTCTGAATCACGCTCAGGAGCCACGACTTGTCGTACTTTCTGCCATAGGGAATCTAGAGGACAGAGAGAAGGGTTCGATATGTAACGAAGGCTGACCAGCAGACCCATCCAGTGCTCCTTTCACACCTGCCAACTTTCACAAGATTTCCTGAAGAAAGGACCAGCTAAAAGTTTTTTACTCAAGTCAGACACAGACTGCTTACTCTCCTTTCTGTTTGTTTAAACTTAGTATTCCTCAAGAAAATAAAACTTTTTGGGTCTAACAGGTCCAAGACACGATTTAGACCTGGCTCACCCCTCAGGGGCTTTAAGAGACCCCAAACCCCACATTCGGCTTGAGCCACATGGAGACATTCAGAGCAGTTCCTCCACTTCCCAACGAGTTAATCATGTTTTCCTTTAGATGATGTCCCCATCCCCCCACCCCCATCCTGGTTGTCACTTCTACTCCTTTCCTGAACCTTCTCTTAGGTGTTCTAGGAGAAAGAATGGACTACTGACTGTGGAGAAAACAGTGGAGAAGATTGACTTTGTCACGTGAAAAGTAAAGACCTTCCCTCGGAACCCAGCCCCCTCTCTCCCTGGCAGCATCTACTTCCCCAGACACTCACTGTAATCTTTTTTTTGGGGGGGGGGTGGGAGGGGAGGTGCAGAGGGCGAGAGAGAGAGAATCTCAAGCTGGCTCCACACCTAGCGCGGAGACCATGACACAGGACTCAATCTCGTGACCTTGAGATCATGGCCTGAGCCAAAATCAGGGGTCGCTTAACCGACTGAGCCACCCAGGCGCCCAGACACTCACTGTAATTTTAAACCAGTTTCTCGAGGTCCCATCCTGGCTGGTGCCAGCTCCTCCTCTCTCTGGAAGAGTTCTGTCTCTCCGCACAGTAACATGAATGCGATCTCGATCATGCCAACTGTCACCTCGACGGTTGGGTCGGGAAGGATACGGGTTGCTGTGAGAAAGCAGAGAATAAAATGTCCACAAACACTAGGAATGTCTTCTCAAAGGCTTCCCACACTATTGTCAGGATTGCGGTTAAGACTGTTCAAGCATTAAGCTGGCCCTGGCACCTCACTTTTAGAGGTGGGAAGAGAAATGGTGTGGGCAGCAGAGAGCCAGATAAGTAAGTGGGTCACTAAAATCAAACCAGATCAACTGGTCACTTACTGTCGTATTCGGGGAACATCTTGGGCATCACTCATTGCCACATCTCTGTCATCTTCCTCCAGGCGGGAAGATCGAATGCCAGACCCTCCTCTTCCAGACCTACGGTTCCCCTCACCATACTTCCACCGGAAAGGACCCCGGCCTTTCTTTCTTCTTTGAGGGAAACTAACGCGGTCATCATGCTCTGGGGTTAAAAACGACATTGATTAGAAAACACGTTGCTGGTCCGGCTACCCTGCTGTGGCGATCACAGCATCCAGCAGCCTGTGTTATCAAATGACATATATACCAACTACGAGCCCACTTCCACACAAACTTCTGTCTGTTGAGAGAGAGAACCCTCTCTGTGGCTTGGCAGCATGGGGGAAACATTACTGGAAGACAGTGTAGAGCTTTAGAAAAACGAGTCAGAAACTGGAACCTAGGGCGCCTGGGTGGCTCAGTGGGTTAAAGCCTCTGCTTTCGGCTCAGGCCCAGGGTCCTGGGATCGAGCCCCACATCGGGCTCTCTGTTCCGCGGAGAGCCTGCTTCCTCCTCTCTCTCCCTGCCTGCCTCTCTTGCATACTTGTAATCTCTGTCAAATAAATAAATAAAATCTTAAAAAAAAAAAAGAAAGAAAGAAAGAAAGAAAGAAACTGGAACCTAGCGAGAGGAGAAGCACAATGTGGAAGTGTGACAAGAATGTGGACTCAGTGTGGAACTGGAAAGTCACATGAAATCTGCTTGCTCTTGGCCTCCCAAATCTATTACACCCCTCTCAAAATCTGAATGGTGACCTCTCTCACATCTCTTAAAACCAATCAATCATAATGATTACATCAGCTTTGAGTAAACATGCTTCCTTCCTTTGCCTACAGAGTACAAATGCCATATGGTTATAAATATAATCAATTTAAGAGCTTCTTTAAAATTCTTGTTCTCAAACTGCCACACTGGTTTTGGGAGTGAGCTCTTTATTTCCTTGGCCAGAAATGCTTTAAAAAAAAAATTATTTACTAGAGAGAGAGAGCACGCAAGTGAGGGCACGCACAAGTAGGTGGGGTGGGGCGGCAGGGAGAGGGAGAAGCTACCTCCCCACTGAGCAGAGATCCCAACACAGGGCTCTATCTCAGGACCCTGGGATCATGACCTGAGTCAAAGGCAGTTGCTGAACCAACTGAGCCACCCAGGCTCCTCCCAGAAATACTTTTTATATAAATATATGTTTTTTTTTAAATTTTTTTAAGATTTTATTTATTTGTCAGAGAGAGAGAGAGTGAGCACAGGCAGACAGAGTGGCAGGCAGAGGCAGAGGGAGAAGCAGGCTCCCTGCCGAGCAAGGAGCCCGATGTGGGACTTGATCCCAGGACGCTGGGATCATGACCCCAGCCGAAGGCAGCTGCTTAACCAACTGAGCCACCCAGGTGTCCCCAGAAATACTTTTTTAACTGGAGACAACTCTTAAGATTCAGGTTCTAGTGGCAACTAGGGAGCTTAGCCAAGGGTCCCTGACTGCTCTCCAGGAACAGGATCCTCTGAATGCTGGTGTAGGAATGGCTTCTCAAAAAAAGGTCCATGAGGAACACCTGGGTGGCTCAGTCAGTTAAACGGCTGCCTTCAGGTCAGTTCATGATCCCAGAGTCCTGGGATGGAGCCCCTCATCAGGCTCCCCACTCAGTAGAGCCTGCTTCTCCCTCTCCCTGATGCTCTGCCTACATGTGTTCTCTATCTCTCTCAAATAAATAAAATCTTAAAAAAAGAAAAAAAAGACGACTCCCAAGAAGGTCTGCCTCATGCCTAGCAGGCTGCAATGAACCTTAAGAAATGACTACAGGAAGAAAAAAAAAACAACCAAACAAACAGCTGAATAGCA
The DNA here is from genome assembly GCA_004024625.1 of Mellivora capensis. NCBI lineage: Eukaryota > Metazoa > Chordata > Mammalia > Carnivora > Mustelidae > Mellivora > Mellivora capensis. The sequence goes on from PISX010003701.1 coordinate 36,600, forward strand.
GACAAGGCTAATATTCACTGACAACTTTCTCCAGGGCCAGGCACTAGGCTCCAGGCACTTGATGCGAATGATCTCATTTAATATACATAAGGGCAAACTTAGGAAGTAAGTACAGTCGCTGCCTTCTTAGGAAGATAGAAAAATGAGGCCTGGGAGTGGAATTCACTCAAGCTTGGGGAAGACAACTCAGGACTCAAACCTCAGCTGTCATGTGCCCCTAACCACTTCTCTGGCCTGAAACCCTGCGCAGTGTTCGGACTAGCACAGCGAGTTGGTGTGGAGGTTTAAAATATTAAAGTCAAAGCCAAGGCCGCAGGGGAGGCGGGGCAAGAGACTGGCCGCGGTGGAAAAGAGGACACAGGTAGCCGATGAGCACGGCACTAACTCACATTAAAAAGGAAGAGTCTGGCCGCCAAACTGAACTGACAGGCATCAACCACCCACAAAGTTCAAAGGAATCTCGCCGCCCCACTGCCGGGCCGCCCGCTCCGAGTCCAAGCTCCTCGCAACGCCAGGATTCCCGCGTCAAATCGCTGGGCTCCCAGCCTCGAGTGCGGCCAGGCCCGCGGGTGGCCTCGTCCCCGGCCCGCGCCGCCGCCGTCCCCCGCGGACGCCCGGCCTCTCGCGGCCTCCCGCCCCCGGGCTGCGGCCTAGGCCGGCACCGCCCACCGGGGGCCCCAGATCGCCTCGCTCTCCGCCCTGAGGCCAGCACTGACCGTTGTAGGACTTCCCCTCGTCCGCCATGGCACAGCGAGAAAACAGGGCCGGCTCAGGCGCGGGCCACAACGCAGCCAAACGACCGAACACCCACAAGCGCTCCGGCCGAAGCGCTCCTACGCCCGGCGCCACCGCATTTATTCTGCGAACTGCGTCGCGCGCCGCCGACGTCCCCCTGTGGTGGGCGGTGCCGCCGGAGGAGCGCAGCCTCCAGCGCGTGCGCACTCGGCGGGCAGCCGCGCTGGGGGCGGGGCCAGCCGCACTGGGGGCGGGGCCGGCCGCTCCGTGTCCCGCGAGAGACCTGCGCTCGCCGGTCCACCGCGGGGTTGGACCGGGCCTGCCCAGCTGCCTGCTTTCTTCCGCCCGTCGCTACGCCAGCACCTCCGGGCTAGCGCTGGAGCAAAGAGCAAGCTGCTGCAACCCAGGTCTCTGAGAGGAACAGGAAAGGGTGTCGCAGGAAGGGCTTCCGAGGAAGGGGAGCCCTGGGCTTTGGAGCGGTAGTGATGGTTCGGAGACACCTAGCGGTGTACAGCCAGTATTGAAGTCTCAGACCACAGAGGCCATGCTTTCCTCGTCTGTAAAATGGATTATCAGGCAACAGAAAACTAGAACGTGAACTCCAACAAGAGAGCTGGGACCTTGACTACTTCGTGGCTTTTCTTCCTCCAGCTTCTGGCTCAGTACCCTGCCTGGCATGTACCAAGAACTCAACAAACACTTGTGAAATAAATAAATTTCCGATCTATGCATCCTCCCCAAGAAGAGTTGCCGAATCAAATGAATCAACCATTTTTCCAGCTTTGCAAACCAACTGTCTTCACAACCTCCCCACCCACCACCCACCACCGAGGTGCTGTTCGAGAACTACAGCTTGTGTCAGTTGGGCACTGAGAATGCAAGCAAGACCACCTGCTGAACAGAAACCAGGGAGAGAGGAAATAGTACAATGCCTGGGCTAGAAAAGGCTGAGTTCTCCCAGACTGCCCCCACGTCCCTCCCCAAAGTTCTAGGGCCAGCTCTCAGGAGTACCGTGATGGTTCTCTCTGTAGCTTGAATCGCCTTTGGGGTATGTGAGCCGTGGGGGGACCCCAGGAACCTCAGAATGATGTGGTGGTGGCTCCTGGCCACGGAGTGTATTAATTTCCCTGGTGGGGCAGGGGTGGGGGTTGTTCTGGGCAGGTTTCTCCTCCACTCTCCTGTGACTGGCTTGGATCTGGTGAGGGGCTTGGAGGGGGGACCAAGAACCTCGGCTGGAGCTGGGAACGAGTTCTTCACCTTTTACTCCTGGCAGCAGGCAGAGCTTCTGTGTCATCCAGCTCAAGGAAAAACGGGCCAGCTGGCTAGAGGATGCAGCGGAAACAGGCACAGATACTGCTGGAGATGATCCTGAAAGTTGCCACCAATCATGGCCCCATTCTGGGGTTGTGCTTCCCCCTCTGGAGGGAAGTTTCCAGGCTCATGAAGTGCTGCCGCACCCGGGTGTTCCCTGCCCGGAGGCAGCTGTGTGCACGGGGCCCAAAGCTTGGCCCTCAGAGCCATCAGCCCAGCCTTTCAGTTGTGGTACCGGGCAGTGTGCTCACTCCACTGGCTGCGAAGGCCCTTCGACGCTCCCACCCAGAAATGACGACATGGCTAGTGAGGCTGACAGTCTTGCTGTAATTGGGAGAAAATGGGCTGCAGCGTGTTTGGCAGATTGAGTCACCAGCAGCCAAAGTTGGGGTTTGTGTAGGCAGCTGAGGGTCTCAGGGCCCCCTGCCTCACGTGGTGGAGAGAGGAAGAAGAAAGAGGTCAAATTCGAACCCAGATGGGAAAGTTGGTCCCGGGGGGCAGCTTCACTTCCTCTCCTCCCTCTCAGAAAGGTGGGGAAGGCCATCATCTCCCCTTGCTGCCCGTTTCCTTTGGAAGAGGCTGGGGAGTTTCTAAAAATCTCCTACCTAGTGGAGACAACCTCCCCGACCAGCCCCCCCCAGTTGGCCTCTGCTCCCTTCCAGTCACTTCACAGCAGAGTACAAATCCAGAACTGTGTGTGTTTCGAGGGCCTGAGGGTGGTGAGGGGAGGACAGGGTGGCCAGAGGCAAAGGGGCAGGGGCAGTGGCCATTCTCAGCAGTTCCAGGGAAACAGGGCCTTTCTCCCAAGCACCCTGCACAAGGCTCAGTGGCAGCACTGGTCACCTGCCCTCCCAAAGGGGTTCCAAACCCCCATGGAGTGCCTCAGAGTGGAGAAGGTTCAGGCAAGGAAGACCACAAAGATGATGAAGAAGACAATGAGGATAAGGAAGATTTTGACCATGAGCCACCGGTTCGAGGTGACTGACTGGAAGTACTTGAGAATCTCGGAATGGGCGGCCTCAACATCCAGCTGGGCTCCCAGCACGTTCTCATCGATCCTGGGGGTAGGGCAGAAAGAAGAGGAAACAGAAGAACATTGGATTAAAAAGACTGCTGTTGAAGTAGACTTACCAACATGGAAAGATGGTCGCGACAATGTGGGAGTGAAAAGTATTTACATATAGTACGATCCCATTTTTGTGTATATATGCTTGTATATAGGAAAACCTCTGGAAGGGTAATGGGGATGAGTCTTGCCTCTGGTGTGAAGATCAGCTCTGCAACTTATTAGCTTGTGATTCTGAGCCAGTCATTTAACCTCCAGACTCATTTCCTTCCACTGCAGAGGAGGGAAAATGAGGATAAGCCCAACACTGCATCTGCGGTTGTTGTCGGCCTCAAATGGTTAACAGCCCAGCCCACACTAGAAGCCCCCAAAATGTCAGCTATTATAAATCTTCGCTTGTCAGTATTTATTGGTTTTTGTCTAATAAGTAATACTGCATTTGTAATATGGGAGAAAATGCTCACAGACCACTGTAGTCAGGAAATCCTGGTTCTGAGTGAGACAGGAAGAAAAACTTAATGATACGGACAGGAAGTCAGGAGATAGGAAAAGCCCTCCTATTAGGAGAACATGTCTCTCCCAGGAATGTCCATCTCTTGAGAGGCGCCTGAGGAAAAGAAAACATTTCTTGGCCACCCGGGCAAGAATATGCAACATATGCAACATGTTGCATATATGCAACAATCCTGAGAACCCAATACAAACCCTGGCTTTTGGCAAAGGGAGGCCCCGGGAGCAGAGACTGCGGTGAGCTTTGAGGACAGAAAAGCGGAGCCTGATAATCCAGTTGGAACAGGAAAGGAAAGCCTGGGCCAGCGGCTGCAAGCCCCAGGTCCTCAGAAGGTAGTCATGAGGCCTGTGAACTACCCTCTGTCCAAACGCAGGAGCCCAAGGGTGCCTGGCTGGCTCGGTCAGAAAACCATGCCTTCTGGGAGCACCTGGGTGATTCAGTCTGTTGAGCTTTGGACTTTTCGTTGCGGTTCAGGTCCTGATCTCCAGGTCCTGGGGTCAAGCCCCAGGTGAGGCTCCATGCTTAGCAGCGTATCTGCTGGGATTCTTTTTTTTTTTTTTTTTTTTAAGATTTTATTTATTTATTTGACAGAGAGAGAGATCACAACTAGGCAGAGAGGCAGGCAGAGGGAGAGGAAAAGCAGGCTCCCCGCCGAGCAAGAGAGCCCAATGTGGGGCTCGATCCCAGGACCCTGGGACCATGATCGGATCGGAGCTGAAGGCACTGGCTTAATCCACTGAGCCACCCAGGCACCCCAATCTGATGGGATTCTTTCTCTCCCTCTGTTCCTCCCTCTGCTCGCATTCTCTCTCTCATGAATAAATTTTTTTTTTTAAGGTTTTACTTATTTTAGAGAGATGGCAGGGGGAGAGGGAGAGAGAGAATCTGAAGCAGACGCCCCGTCAGTTGTGGAGCCCGATGCAGGGCTTGATCTCACAACACACGATCATGACCGGAGCTGAAATCAAGAGTCAGACACTTGAGTCACCCAGGTGCCCCAAATAAATATATCTTAAAAAAAAAAAAAAAAAAAAATGGAAGAGCATGCGACTCTTGATGTTGGGGTTATGAGTTCGAGCCCCATGTTAGATATAGAGATTACTTAAATAAGTAAATAAGGGGCACCTGGGTGGCTCAGTGGGTTGAAGCCTCTGCCTTCGGCTCAGGTCATGATCCCAGAGTCCTGGGATCGAGGCCCACATCAGGCTCTCTGCTCAGCAGGGAGCCTGCTTTCCCCTCTCTTTCTGCCTGCTTCCTCCTCTCTCTCTGCCTGCCTCTCTGCCTACTTGGGATCTCTGTCTGTCCAATAAATAAATAAAATCTTAAATAAGTAAATAAACTTTAAAAAAGGCCCAAATACAGGAGTCTAGACTGTATACGATGCCCTATTTGTGTCCGAGTGGCTAACTGAAGTAACAGGTTTCCTACCTTTGGGCTGTAATTTCATTTCTCAGTGTGGGTGCAACCTTCATTTCATATCCAAGAAAGCTCATGTTGGCGATCATGAATAGCTTTGCTTAACAAAAACGTATACACAGGGGCGCCTGGGTGGCTCAGTGGGTTAAAGCCTCTGCCTTTGGCTCAGGTCATGATCTCAGGGTCCTGGGATCGAGCCCCACATCGGGCTCTCTGCTCAGTGGGGAGCCTGTTTCCCCCTACTCCCATCTCTCTGCCTGTCTCTCTGCCTACTTGTGATCTCTGTCAAATAAATAAATAAAATCTTAAAAAAAAACCCCACAAAACAACAACAACAAAAAAACCCCATACACAGTAAATACAGTCTGGCGTAAGAAAGACTTTAAATGAGAGTCCATGAATGAAAACTAATGGGAGGGAACTCTGGGGGGGGGGAATTAGGGATCCATGGGACACTCAGGGACAGTAGTGGGGAGCAGAAGACAGATAGGAGGGGGCCAGAAAATGTGGCCTGAAAAGGAGAAGGGTGAAGAAAACAGGGAAAAAGTTAGCACGGGGAGGAGGTTGAAGGAATGTCTTACAGAAAGAAAGTAAAGCTATAGAGGGAAGGAATCAAGCATTAAGAAGCTGGAGTCTTGGGGCACCTGGGTGGCTTAGTGGGTTAAAGCCTCTGCCTTCAGCTCAGGTTATGATCCCAGGGTCCTGGGATCGAGCCCCACATCAGGCTCTCTGCTCCGTGGGGAGCCTGCTTCCTCCTCTCTCTCTCTGCCTGCCTCTCTGCCTACTTGTGATCTCTGTCAAATAAATAAATAAAATATTAAAAAAAAAAAAAAAAAAGGCTGGAGTCTCAGGTAGCTCAGTGGGTTAAGCACCTGCCTTTGGCCTGGGTCATAATCCCAGGATCCTGGGATCGAGGCCCTGCATCGGGTTCCCTGCTCATTGGAAAGTGTGCTTCTCCCTCTCTTTCTCTGCCTCTCTCCTGATCATGCTCACACTCTCGCTCTCAAAATCTTTTTTTTTTTTTTTTAAAGATTTTACTTATTTATATGACAGAGACCACAAGTAGGCAGAGAGGCAGGGAGAGAGAGAGGAGGAAGCAGGCTCCCTGCTAAGCAAAGAGCCTGATGTGGTGTTCGATCCCAGGATCCTGGGATCATGACCTGAGCTGAAGGCAGAGGCTTTAACCCACTGAGGCACCCGGGCGCCCCTTAAATAAAATCTTAAAAAAAAAAAAAAAGCTGGAGTCTCAGGGTGCCTAGGTCGCACAGTCAGTTAGGTGTCCAACTCCTGACTTCTGCTCAGGTCATGATCTCAGGGTTATGAGACTGAGCACTAAATTGGGCTCCCCACTCAGCCTGGAGTCTGCTTGTCTCTCACCCTCCCCCTTAGCACCTCCCTATCTCCCCTGCACTTGTGCATGCATGACCTCTCTCTAATAAATCAATCTTAAAAAAAAAAAAAAAAAGCTGGAGTTTAACTGAACAGCAAGGATACATGCCCAGAGTGATGGAAAGGCATGAAAACCCAGAGGATGAGAAAGTGAGTTTAAGTTAGGAAAGACAACAAAAAGGAAGTTGAATGGAGAGTGACAGTAAGCCCAGGAACTGGACTATTTGACTGTGATTAGGAAATCTGGAATTTTAGCTTTCAGAGTATAAATTTCCCAAAGGCTTCATAACGACTGATAGGAGTTGGGTCATATTCAGAGGATATGGAAGCTGCTTTTAAGGAGCTCCACGTTGGGACACCTGGGTGGCTCAGTCGGTTAAGCATCTGCTTTTGGCTCAGGTCATGATCCCAGGGCCCTAGGATCGAGTCCTGTATTGTGCTCCTTGCTCAGCAGGAAGCCTGCTTCTCCCTCTGCCTGCAGCCCCCTCTGCTTGTGCTCTTTCTCTCTCTCAAATAAATAAAATCTAAAAAAAAAAAAAAAAAAAAAGGACCTCCACATGGCTAGGTTTAGAAAATCTGACTCTAATGAAAAACGATGATGGTAACTGATTACAGTATATCAGATACGAAAAAGAAATCCATTATTCCTAGTAATGTTTAAAGAGAGAAGGCTCCTGCTTCACAGAAGGGTGCAGCTAATAAATGTAGAAGGGATGAATTAGGAAACTGCCACTTGGCCACACACACAGTCACAACTGTATCAGGCAAGGACCATCATGGGTCTAAGGAGGTGGATGTTCACAGGCACTCGAAGCGCCACTCCACAGATGACTTGTCATATGGTCACCGAATTAAACAAGTGACCAAACTTGCCATCGCCAATAAAGGGATAACCTCATCAAATGCTCACTGGTAATAACCAGCTATGTAGCTGGCCAACAGTCTATAACCCAGACCCGATCACGAGGCAACACTGAACACACACACGTGCAGGACCTTCTCTAAGAGGCACTGGCCTCCTCAAAGAAAAGTCAGTGTCATGAGAAGCAAAACAGAAGGCAGACTAAAGAGACATATCAAATGCCATCTGTGACCATTGCCTGGGTCTTAAATTCCAGGAAAAAAGCTAAAAGCACTTGTTTTTAGAACAGCTGGGGAAATTTCAATATGGACTAAACAGTGGGTAATGACAGAATTGTTTGTCATCTTAGGTATGATAATGGCATTCTGGCTGTTCAGGAGAATACCAATTCTGGACGGGTGCCTGCTGAAGTTTAGGATAAAAATGTCATGATCTTTGCACTTTCCGATGGTTCAGAGGAACAAAAAGGAGGGAAGGCAAACGTGAGAAACTATTAAGTGGGCAAATCTGAGTGAAAGGAACATAGGTGTTACATAGGTGTTCATTTGTATGATCCTCCCAACTTTTCTACTAGTTAGAAATCCTGTAAGTTACGGGACGCCTGGGTGGCTCAGTTGGTTGGACGACTGCCTTCGGCTCAGGTCATGATCCTGGAGACCCGGGATCGAGTCCCGCATCAGGCTTCCAGCTCCACGGGGAGTCTGCTTCTCCCTCTGACCTTCTCCTCGCTCATGCTCTCTCTCACTGTCTCTCTCTCAAATAAATAAATAAAATCTTTAAAAAAAAAAAAAGAAAAGAAATCCTGTAAGTTACAAATCTGCGTGCAAACGGAAACAACGAAGTAACAGGTCAGCAGTTTTCATACCTCAAAAAAAAATAAGAATCACGTGTTGAGCATCCCCAAAATGCAAATTCTCATGTCTCATATTCAGAAAGTTTAGGATGGGGCCTAGGAATCTACATATTGAAGACCTTTGGACTAAATCAGTGGTTTCTTTTTTTTTTTAAGATTTTATTTATTTATTTGACAGACGGAGATCACAAGTAGGCAGGAGGCAGGCAGAGAGAGAGAGGAAGGGAAGCAGGCTCCCTGCTGAGCAGAGAGCCGGATGTGGGGCTTGATCCCAGGACCCTGGGATCATGACCTGAGCTGATGGCAGAGGCTTTAACCCACTGAGCCCAGGCACCCCTAAATCAGTGGTTTCTAAAGAGGGTGTTCAAATCCGGATCCACTGGCATGCAGGAAGCAAACAGAAGAATGTCTATTTTTAAAAAGTTTCATCCTTGGGTGGCTCAGTCAGTCAAGTGTCTGCCTTCGGCTCAGGTCATGATCTCCGGATCCTGGGACTGAGCCTTGCATCAGGTTCCCTGCTCAGTGGGGAGCCTGCTTCTTCCTCTCCCTCTGCCGCTCCTGACTCGTGTGCACACACGAGCACATTCCCTCTCTCTCCCTTTCAAATAAAAATCTTAAAAAAAATAAACAAATACAATAAAAAAAAATTTCATCTTTTCAAAATCTCCATTTCTTGTACATACAGTTGCCCACAATTTTTGTTATTTCCCTTTTGTGTTTCAATCCCCTGTAAAATTGCTTCGGAGCCATCCAACAGAAGTTGCTGTGCTGATCCAATCAATCCCAGCCCCACAGCCCCCTGGACACCCTGGAGCCTCACCTCACACCTCCTTTTTCAGGGGCACCGAGAAATATCCACTCCTTTCTTCCTAAAATCCGCACTGCCTTGGCTTCTAAGGACACATTTCTCTCTGCTTTCTTTTGTCATCTTCCTTAGCCGTCTTCCTCAGCCTCCTGGACAAATCCTTCCCCCTTCTCCCAGTACTCCTGGAGCCACGGGGATCTATCCTGTCCTTTTTCTCGCTTTACCCACTGTCTCAGGGTAGTCTCGTCTATGTTCTCAGTTTCACCAGGAGGCCACTAACTCTCCCAAGTCCTTATCTCTAGCCCAGCCCTCTCTGCTGAGCCTCAGGCCACACAGCAAATGGCACTTGGAGGGCCCAGGGAGTCTGACAGTCAGCATGTCCAGAACAAAGCTTGTTCCCCTCCCCCAGCATCCATCTACTTCTCCCTGAGTTCTCTCCCTGAGAATGCGGCACACAGGTCCTTTGTGATCTGGCCCTGCCTCTCCAGCTTCCTCCCTCCCCACTCCACCTGCCTGCCTGCCGTGTGCTCTAAGTCTGCATTCCTGGAAGCCACCCAAGCCCTTTTTCATTTCTGAACTGTTCTGATCCCCACGTGGAATGGCCTTTCCTTTCCTTTGGCTGGCATTCCTCCTCAGGACTTAGTTTGGTATTTTTTTGTTTCTAGGAGAGGTACCTGGCCTGAGTTCCCTCACCTCCTCCTCTTCCTGCCCTTACCATACTGAAGTGTAACTGTCAGTGCATGTCTCTCCTACCAGACATGAATATGCCGCAAGGACCAGAACGGTCTTTCACCCTCTTATCCCCAGATCCAGCAGGACTAGCTCAGAGCAGCACTAGATGTTTGCTAAACCAATAAAGAAATGAACACTAACGCTGAAAGACACTCTTTCAAGGAAGACTAGAATGTAAGGTTGCATGCAGATGCAGAGAATGTTAGCTATTTTTTTTAAGATTTTATTTATTTATTTGAGAGCAAGTGAGAATGAGACAGATCACAGAGAGAGAGGAAGGAGGAGAAGCAGACTCGGCAGCTGAGCACAGAGCCTCGATCCCAGGACTGTGGGATCATGACCTGACCTGAAGGCAGACGCTTAACTGACTGAGCCACTCAGGTGCCCCTAATGTTAACTATTTAAAACACATAAACGATGGAGAAAGAACCCAAGTAACTTTTTTTTTTAAGATTTTACTAATTTATCCATCAGGGATAGAGAGGGGGAGAGAGAGCACAAGCAGGGGGAGCGGTAGGCAGAGGGAGAAGCAGGCTCTCTGTTGAGCAAGGAGCCCCATGTGGGACTTGATCCCAGGATCCCGGGATCTGATCCAAGCTGAAGGCAGATGCCCAACCGACTAAGCTACCCAGGCTTCCCAAACCCAAGTATCTTTTATAATTCCACTTCACAGAATCTATAACAATATTCTAATATGCAAAGTACATCACAGCCTGAGGAGCTACAGTGTTTACGGAACCAACCCAGTACGGAGTTCCCTAGGTCTCAGCTGAACCAGGGAAGAATCAGTCTTTTGAAGTCTCTTGATTCCAGGACCATGATGGCTGGACTCATAGCACCTTATAAATGGCTGGTACTATAGTCGATGAGTAAATAAACAAACAAACACCCTTTAGGTAGCGGTTGTCAAACTGGATGTTCATGAGAACCCCCCATGAGCTTATATGAAATGGAAATTCCTGGGGGCGCCTGGGTGGCTCAGTGAGTTAAGCCTCTGCCTTCAGTTCAGGTCATGATCTCAGGGTCCTAGGATCGAGCCCCATGTAGAGCTCTCTGCTCAGCAGGGAGCCTGCTTCCCCCCTCTCTCTGCCTGCCTCTCTGCCTACTTGTGATCTCTATCAAATAAATAAATTTTAGGGACGCCTGGGTGGCTCAGTTGGTTAAGCGGCTGCCTTCGGCTCAGGTCATGATCCCAGCGTCCTGGGATCGAGTCCCACATCGGGCTCCTTGCTCGGCAGGGAGCCTGCTTCTCCCTCTACCTCTGCCTGCCACTCTGTCTGCCTGTGCTCGTTCTCTCTCTCTCCCTCTCTCTGACAAATAAATAAAAAAATTTAAAAACAAACAAACAAATAAATAAATATTTTTAAAAAAGGAAATTCTTGGAGGTCCAGTCCCCATCTGTGGAATCAGAACCTCCAGGTGTGAGGCCAAGGGCCTATTTTCACTACCTTGCCCAATTAAATAGGTGAAGCTGCTTAACGGGCTGTACTGGGTACTCCCCGCCCAGTCTCAAATGCCAATAACCCAGGGTGAGAGCACTCTGCTAGGCGCTGTGGGAAATAACATCCACCAAGATTGGACGTTGCCACTGCCGAAAGGCCTAAGAGCAAGTGGGCAGGAACACGTGGCCGCATGGATTCCTCCCCCTCCCACATCTGCCCCCCACCCCACCCCGCCACCGGCTGCTAGCGCTCCCTCTTACTGAACGGAGAACACTGAACCAGTCTGAGGAATCGGGCACAGTCTGAGTAAATAACGGCCAAACGTTTCCTAAACTTCGTGAGAGATGTAGATGTACAGATGCGAGAAACTCAGAGAACCCCGAAAAATGGAAGTTCAAAGAAAAATGACATCAGGAGACATAATAGTCAGCTGCTGAAAACCAGACAAAACAAACAAATCAACAAACAAACATACAAAAAAACCTGAAAAGCAGCCAGAGGAAAACACATTACATACACAGCTGAAGTTACCACCACCTTCTCATTAAGAACAAGAAAGACCAAAACTCAGTAGAGTGATACAGCTAAAGTGCCTGAAGAGTGAACCTGAAAACCAACCCAGAATTCTATATCCAGGAAAAACATCCTTCAAGAATGAAGGTGGGGGGCACCTGGGTGGCTCAGTGGGTTAAGCCTCTGCCTTCGGCTTGGGTCATGGTCTCAGGGTCTTGGGATCAAGGCCGCATTGGGCTCTCTGCTCAGCAGGGACCCTTCTTCCTCCTTTCTCTTCCTGCTGCTCTGCCTACTTGTGATTTCTCTGTCAAATAAATTAATACAGGGGCGCCTGGGTGGCTCAGTGGGTTAAAACCTCTGCCTTTGGCTCAGGTCACGATCCCAGGGTCTTGGGATCAAGCCCCACATCAGGCTCTCTGTTCCACGGAGAGCCTACTTCCTCCTCACTCTCTCTGCCTGCCTCTCTGCCTACTTGTGATCTCTGTCCAATAAATAAATAAAACCTTTTAAAAAATTAATATAAAATTCTTAAAAAAAAATGAAGTTGGGGGCACCTGGGTGCTCAGTGGGTAGAGTGTGGGACTCTTGATCTAGGAGTTGTGAGTTCAGGCCCCATTTTGGGCACAGAGCCTACCTAAAAAAATAAGAGCGGGCGGTGTGGCACGGGATGCCTGGGTGGCTTAGTTGTTAAGTGTCTGCCTTTGGCTCAGGTCATGATCCCAGGGTCCTGGGATCAAGTCCCATGTCGGGTCCCTTGCTCAGCAGGGAGACTGCTTCTCCCTCTGCTTGCTCTGCCTGCTGCTCCCCCTGCTTGTGCGCACTCTCTTTCTCTGACAAATAAAGTATTTTTTTTTAAGGTTTTATTTAATAGAGAGAGAGAACACGTGCATAAGCAGGGGGAGCATCAGAGGGGGAGGGTGAAGAGGATTCTCTGCTGAGCAGGGAGCTGGATGGGGACCCTGGGATCATGACCTGAGCTGAAGGCAGACGCTTAACAACTGTGCCACCCGGCGCCCGAAATTTTTTTTGAGAGAGAGAGCACATGCGCACAAGCAGAGAGAGGGGTAAAGAGAGAGGGAGAGAGAGAATCTCAAGCAGGCTCCACACTCAGCACGGAGCCCGACAAAGGGCTCAGTCTCACAACCCTGACATTATGACTTGATCTGAAAACAAGAGTCAGACATCCAACTGACTGTGCCATCCAAGCACCACTAAAGTTCTCGCATTTTGTATGAAGTAGGCTGTGAGAGCTAATGATGCATGCTATAATCCCTAGGTCAGCCACTTTTAAAAAAAAAAAAGGCAATGACGTTTAGCTAAAAAACCAACAAAAAAATTTTTGGTGGAATTTTGAAAAAAAATTTCCATTGTTCAAAAGACAATAGGGAAGGAGGAATAAAAGGAGGAAAAAAAAAACCAGGAAAAAAAGAAAGAGAAAGCAAATAGTAAAACGGTAAGCCTAAATCCAACCTTATTAAAAAGTACACTATTTTTTTAATTTATTTATTTGACAGAGAGAGAGATCAGAAGCAGGCAGAGAGGCAGACACAGAGAGAGAGGAAGCAGGCTCCCTGCTGAGCAGAGAACCTGATGCGGGGCTCGATCCCAGAACCCCGAGATCATGACCTGAGCCGAAGGCAGAGGTTTTAACCCACTGAGCCACCCAGGCGCCTCCAAAAGTACTACACTATTTTTATGGAATCACAGAAGACCCTGAGTAGCCAAAGCAATCTTGAGAAAGAACACAGCTGGAGGTATCACACGCCCTGATCTCAACCTATGTCACAAAACTAGAGTTGCCAGGACAGCCTGGTATGGGCACAAATACAGATACATAGATCAATGCAACAGGAGAGAGCGCCCAGACATAAATCCACACGTATGTGATCAATTAATCAGAGGAGGCAAGAATATAAGTGGGGAAGACAGTCTCAACAACAAATGTGTGGGAGGACTGGACAGCTACATGTAGAGAGTGACCCTGGACCGCTTTCTTTCACCACATGCAAAAATTAACTCACAATGGATGAAAAACTTGAATGCAAGACCTGAAATCATAAAAATTCTAGATTAGAACACAGGTGGCAGGCTCCTTGAGGTCACTTAGCAATATATTCGGACCCGACTCCACAGGCCAGGGCCACAAAAGCAAAAATAACAAATGCGAGTACATCAAACTAAAAAGCTTTGGCACAGAGAAGAAACTATCAACAAAGTTCTTTCCTACTGAACAGGAAAAAAGTTTGCAAATATTTATCTGATATGGGGCAAACATCCAAAATATATAAAGACTGCATATAGCCCACAGCAGACAGACAGGCCAACAATCTAATTCAAAGATGGGCAGAAAGTCTGAATAGACATTTTTCCAAAGAAGACATCCAAGTGGCCAAGAAGCACATGAGAAGATGCTCAACACTACTCATCATCAGGGAAAAACAAATCCAAACCACAATGAGATAATCACCTCGTACCTGTCAGAATGGCTAGCATTAAAAACAAAACAGGGGTGCCTGGGTGGCTCAGTGGGTTAAGCCTCTGCCTTCGGCTCAGGTCATGATCTCAGGGTCCTGGGATCGAGCCCCGCATCGGGCTCTCTGCTCAGCAGGGAGCCTGCCTCCCCCTCTCTCTCTGCCTGCCTCTTTGCCTACTTGTGATCTCTGTCAAATAAATAAATAAAATCTTAAAAAATGAAACAAAACAAAACAAACAAATAGCCAAAAAAAAAATATATATATATGTATATACAGGTGCTGGTGAGGATGTGGAGAAAAGGAACCTTTGTGTACTGTTAGTGGGAATGCAAACTGATACAGAGACTCTGGGAAACAGTATGGAGGTTCCTCAAAAAATTAAAAATATAGCTACCACATGATCCAGTAATTCTATTTCTGGGCGTTTATCCAAAGGAAAAGAAAACACTAACTCAGAAAGATAATATGCACCCGATGTTGGCTGCAGCATTATCTACAATAGCCAAACCACAGAAGTGTAGGAGTCCATTGATTGAATGGATCCCCCCCTTTTTAAAAAGATTTTATTTACTTATTTGACAGAGAAATAGAAAGCAAACACAAATAGGCAGAGCGGCAGACAGAGGGAGAAGCAGGGTCTCCACTGAGCAGGGAACCCGATGCTCGATCCGGGGACCACCTGAGCCAAAGGCAGCCACTTAACAGACTGAGCCACCCGGGCGCCCCACGATCCCTTTCTTTTTTTTTTTTTTTAAAGATTTTATTTATTTGACACAGAGAGAGAGATCACAAGCAGGCAGAGAGGCAGGCAGAGAGAGAGGAGGAAGCAGGCTCCCCGCCAAGCAGAGAGCCCGATGTGGGGCTCGATCCCAGGACCCTGAGATCATGACCCAAGCCGAAGGCAGAGGCTTTAACCCACTGAGCCACCCAGGCGCCCCCCACGATCCCTTTCTTAACACATCATCCCACCATAATTCTCCACGTATATCTTATCACTACCTGAAAAAATCCTGTCCACTCTTTTAAACCGCTGTGCTCACCCACCCTCCTGAATCTCACCCCTGCGCTACAGAGATGTTACGGTTCTACTCATTGGTGTATCCTCGGCACCTAGAACAGCACCTGACAAGAAACGGGCACTCCAGGAACACTTGTTGAAGGAACCCTGTGGGTAGGCCGGATTCCCTCTACTCTTTCGAAGGGCCGCAAGCTGTCCCTGGGGACCTTTAGGATGTCACCCCACAGGAACAGAAAGCTCTTCTGTCCGGGGTGAAAGACAGTCTCACCTCTGAATGGTTTCTTCCTGCTCCTTAACCATGTGTGCCAACTGCTGAAAGATGGAGCCCAGCTCGACAATTGTGGACTCGATGTTCTGCATGGTGTCTGCCCGGCTCTGGATGTAGGAATCCTTCAGGGGAGAGACAGCACCCATGAACTCTAGGAGCTTCCTCAGCGGAGGGCCTGCTTCTTTAGGACCCCTTCCCAGCGTGGCCACTCTACTCAACGCACATTTCAAACACTTGCCAGCGGCCCGCTGGGGAGGACAGACGAGCATCTCCTCCCCAGTTCCGGGAGCCCAGGTACCTGCTCATCAATGAGCTGCAGCTGCTGGCTGGTCCGAGAGTCCATCATGTCAATGGCCACATCCCCGGAGGCACGAGACTCCGCCCCCAAAACTACAGCACTGCCCCCTGGGAAAAGAGAGAAAAGGCACTTCATAGTGCCTGAAAGCAGGTTCAAAGCCCACATGCTCTGGGTTTGAATCCCAGCGTGGGTACTTCCTAGCTCTGTGACCCTGGACAAGTCATTTAATCTTGCTGGGCCTCAGTTTCCTCCCCTCTAAATGATGCATAATAATAGTGGCTTTCTCTGAGGTGGTGGTGAAAATTAAATGAGAGAATGTGAACGAGTAATAAAAATGTTAGAGTCGTTCTAGTGCACAGACTGAATTCAGCCCCGAGAGTGAGAACGTGGAAGACTAAGTGTGGATCATGAAAGCCAGCCATGAGGTTTGACCTCTGAGAGAGAAATCCTGGCATCTCAAGGATGCCTGTCCATTCTCCTACGCACGCCCTGCCTCGAAGGGTTAGAGGACGCCATCACAGACACAGTCTTACCCTGAGTCTTACCCCTCAGGGCTCCCTGCATTGCCGGTGACTCACCCAGGTGGTTGGGGGCCAAGGACAGGGCTGACACAGGTGCCCGGGAGAACTGTTCCCGCCGATTCCTCTGCTGCTTCAGGTTCTGGGGTTGGGGAAGAAACGCAAAGGTCCCGAGGCCTCTGGGAAGCAGGCATGTTAGAGAGACCCTCCTGTCGGCCTATGACACTGTTACCCTCACCCCTCCACTTGTTCCTTCCCCATCTCCCTTGGGCCCTTACCCCGATTCCTATCCCTCCTACACAGATTCTTCTTACCTCTGTCCTCACTTCTAAAACTGATTTGAAGTCATTGGACATCGAGGCCAGTTTTGACTAGAACAAAAGGAGAGAGGGTTGGCCAAAGAAGACAGTACCTTTCTCCCTTCTGCCTCCCCCTCCACTGACTCCAGGTCCCACCTGCAGGGAGACCACGATGGTGTTGGAATGGGTTTGCAGGTGCCGGCCGCTCTGGCTGCCCTTGGCCCTCACGAAGTCCTGAAGCTGGGCAATTTGTTTGTTGAGGCTATTAATGTCCTACGGAGAGCCAAGAGAAAAACTGTTAACAAAGGGGTCCTCAGGGACGCCTGGGTGGCTCAGTTGGTTAAGCAGCTGCCTTCGGCTCAGGTCATGATCCCAGCGTCCTGGGATCGAGTCCCACATTGGGCTCCTTGCTCAGCGGGGAGCCTGCTTCTCCCTCTGCCTCTGCCTGCCACTCTGTCTGCCTGTGCTCGCTCACTCTCTCTCCCTCTCTCTCTGACAAATAAATAAATAAAATATTAAAAAAAAAAAAAAAAAAAAAGGGGTCCTCAGCCAACGTGTCTCCCACATGGACAGCTCCAGCAAGGACAGGGTGCAAGTTACGAACAATGGTGAGGGTATTTCAAAGTCAGACCAGAAGGGGCTTCTGGGATGGTCCAAACTCCGGATTTTGCTCTGGCTCAGTCCCTGCGGAGTAGAGCCAGAAGAGGCAAAATCTGGTCTCATCCATTTCTAAATCACTGACTTTACCCTCTTCACCCTCTGGCTCAACTCCACCTGCGAGGCCAGACACGGGACCAGAGAACTACTTCGAAGGCCATAATCTCACACCCAGTGCATGCTGGCCAGCAGAGCACTGTATGGCAGTCAGGAAAAGGGAAGAGTCAAAGTCTCCGTGTTTCCTGGAAGCATCAACAAAACGCCTCTTATACACAGAACTCCTTTCAAAAGTCATTATAGCAAAAGAGTAAAAGCTGTGACTTGTCCAAGGTCACACGTGATGAGATAAAGTAGCACAGCCAGGCTTTCTACACCAGACCAAGGCATCCTCCGCTCCCCGATCCGGCTCGCCAAGGGCCATGGAAGACAAGAGAGAAGGAGATGGCTGGGGAGTGGCAGAGAAAGTTTGCCCAGGGAATGACGGGGAGAAGAGGTCAGGAATAGTGAGTTCAAGGAACACACTGAAGACAAACTAGATTAGGCAACTTCTAGAATTCCTCCAACAGTCCCCCCAGTTAGCATTCCAGCCACAAGCACTTGAGAGCCATGGACGATACCCACGGCTGACTGGTCTGGCCCTTTGGAGCTGACACAACCTCCTTACAGCCCCACGTCCAAAACCGCACTCCACGGCTTCTCCCCATAAAATCTCCTCCCCTAGAGTTCTAGCTCGGAAAAATGGTAATGCTTCCCACCGGGGCGCCCAAGCTCGAAGTTTCTAAGTCACATACTCATACCTCCTAAACCCATCTCTCTGCCACAACACAACGACAGTCTACGGGTCACTTACCGGGCACCGAGTGCCTGTGCCTCTGTGCCACACAGCGCGCCAGGCAGCTTGCGACTTTCTTTGCCCTTCCTTACATTTACCGCAGAAGACAACTCCTAACTCCCCACCAAAAGCTGTTCCCCCTTCTCCCTACTTTTCCCTTTTGGTAAATGGCACCACCAGTCGCCAGCTGCTCAGACCAGACGCAGGAGAGCCATCCTCAAGTCCCTTCTTTCCCCTTAATCCATATAGAGCCTAGCAGGAGCCCAGAGAACCTGGCCGATTCCAACAGACGCTCCGAATCAGGCTGCTCACCTCCTTCCCTACGAAACCTGCCCTGGACCGTATCGTCACCTTCTCTCAACATTTGCCAAGAGCCTCCTAAGTGACTTTCCCCTTACTGCTTGCCCTCGCCCATTAACCCTCGACACAGCGACCAAAGTGAGCTTTTGAACCAGAAACGGAGCACATCATCGCTCTGCTTAAAATCTTCCAAGAGCTGGGGCACCTGGGTGGCTCAGTGGGTTAAAGTCTCTGCCTTCGGCTCAGGTCATGATCCCAGGGTCCTGGGATCGAGCCCCGCATCGGGCTCTCTACTCCGCAGGGAGCCTGCTTCCTCCTCTCTCTCTGCCTGCCCCTCTGCCTACTTGTGATCTCTGTCTGTAAAATAAATAAATAAAATCTTAAAAAAAAAAAAGAAGAGTTACTTAAAAAAAAAAAAATCTTCCAAGAGCTTTCCACTAAATTTAGAACACAAGCCAAATTCCTTCCCTGGTGGACGCAGACTTCACAGGGTCTGACCCTGCCCATTTCCCTGACCTTATCCCCTCCCGGTGTCCTTCTCACTTGTTATACTGCAACCACACTGCCCTTCGTGTTTATCAGATGCGCTGAGGTGGCCCACCCTTCACAGCCTTTCCCTTTGCTATTCCCACTTTCTGAAAAGTGACTCCAAAAATAAACAACTGAATTCCCACAACCACCCTCCAAGGTAGGTGCTGTGACCATCATAAGGGAACCGAAGCTCAGAGTAGTTAGACGGCTTATCCAACGTTACACCTTAGTTGGTGGACTTGGGATTCGAACTCATCTGTCTGAATCCAGGTAGTGGTTCTTCAAAGCCTATGCAAGAGCACCCCAGTAGTTGATGGCATCCTCTCTCTCCCACCCCACATGGGACCTCCTGAACACTGCTGTCCCTGGACAGCAGCAGAACCTCCTCCCTAGCCTCTCTGCCCATCCATGCTCCAGGCTGGGTTTTTTTCCCCCATTATGGTCATTCAACTTCAAGTTTCATGCTCACGACATTGTGCTGGGAGAGGAAGGAATCACACAACTGTACAGATTCTGCTATCCGGGGGTCTTCCAGACAGACTTAGACTCCAGATTCTTATCGTCCCTGTGGCCTCTGGCAGTCAGTGATTCCACGCTCCTTACCCAGGCCCACAATGAGCTTCCCAACCAGCCACCGATCTACCCTCCCAGCCTCATCTCCTGCTGACCAGCCATCCAGTCAACAAACAGTGAGTACCTCCTCTACACCAGACACTACTACAGGCATTTGGGATACATCTGTGAACAAGCAGGAAGAAAAAAAAAAATCTCTGGTCTTGTGGCACTTACAATTTTTTCTTTTTTTTGTTTGGGGGTGGGAGGATGAGGTAGATGGGAGGGAACAAAACCAATAAAGGTAAGTCAGTCAATGACAGAGAATGTTAGAAAGCATCCAGTGCTACAACCAGAAAACAGAGCAAGGTAAGGGAAGTCACAGTTAGTTCCGAGCACTGACGTACTAAACAGCACGCGCAGGGTAGGCCTCCCTGAGCAGGTACCACCTCATCAAAGACTTCACCCTTCTCTAAGCTGGGCCACTGCACACAGTTTCTTCTGTTGGAATGTTCTTCCACGGCCTGTAGGCAAGTCTTGAAACCAGTTCAGACTTCACTCCCTCTAGAAAATCTGCCCCAGTGTCCCCAGACCATCTCATTCATCTTTTTGTAAGGTCTAGACCCCTTGCCTTCTCCTCACTGTAAGTCTGAGTTTGTGGGACTGGATACCTTTTGGAGACAATAAGCCCTGAAGGCAGAAATCTGGCCTCAAGCTTTTGTAGTGTGCTTTGTGCACAGCTGATGGCCAAGTGTCCACTGACTCAACACACGAGCAGGACGTCTGGGGCTGGCTCTAGAAACTTGCTCTGGACCTCCGTGATAACGGCGACTCATAGCACGATCTGATGGGAACGCAGGATCCTGAGGGCCAGCAGCTCACCTGTTTGATGATGTAAGTCAGCTCCTCGATTTCCACTGCTTTATCATCGAAGAGGGACTTGCGCTTTGCCACTGCAGAGACAAAGAAGGCCACGGCGGGGGAGGTCAAAGGCAAGGCTCAGGGAGTACGGTTCCTCAGCCCTCTCTGGTTCACTGCCCCATCTCTGAAAGACCCCAAGAACACTCACAGATTGTCAGCTTCTCCAGCTTGGCAAATGTGTTGCTGAGGTCTTTCCCAATGCGCCTGGAAACGAGCATTAGTGAGGGCACCACGGGAAAGGGCAGGACAGGGCCTATTCCCACATTAGCTCCAGCAAAACTGATGCGGCCCTCCCTCACAGCCAAGGCCCCCCGAGGCAAGCCTATTGCTCCCCAGACCCTGAAGCAGCCCACCATGTAACTTCTCTCAACTTACTTGGCCATGAGGGTAAATTCACTACGCTGCCGGACAGCACGCAGAGCCGGCTTGTTTGTCTGGATTCCATTCTGAAATACAACATCAAGGCGTGACACTTTAGTTCCCCCTCCCCATTTCCAGCTTTCACTGCTTCTTAGGTATCAGCTAAATTCTCCCTAGGACCTCCACCGGACAGTCCAATTTTATCAGTAGCGGTCATTTAGAGCTCAGATCTGAACCTGGGTAGACCCAGGTTCAAATCTTGACTCCACCACTTATTAGCTGGGGTTTGGGGCAAGTGACTTAAACCAATCTGAATCTGTTTTCTCTTGCTTAAAAAAAAGACAATCCACATACCTCCTATTGTTGCTGCTAAAATTAAACAGCATAAGGACCACAAAATATTTTAGTTAGATGCCTCAGACATTGTAAGCACTAAATAAATGATAGGCACAATTATCATTCTAGTCCTCCAATCAAGAAATCAAAGAGGATAACTGGAAAGCTCTTGGAGATCATACGGAAAAGCAGTTGTTAAGACCCGAGCAGTAAAAATATTTAAAATTACAGTCACTCAGGTCCCACTTTGATTCAGAATGTGTGGACTGAAACAAGGGAATCTAATTTGTAAAAAAGCATCCCAAAGTAATTTTGGTAAAAACTACTTATCAAGAGACGCCTGGGTGGCTCAGTTGGTTGGACAACTGCCTTCGGCTCAGGTCATGATCCCGGAGTTCCGGATCGAATCCCGCATCTGGCTCCCAGCTCCACAGGGAGTCTGCTTCTCCCTCTGACCTTCTCCTCGCTCATGCTCTCTCTCACTGTTTCTCTCTCTCAAATAAATAAATAAAATCTTAAAAAAAACACAACAACCTACTTATCAAAAAAACTCTTTTCAGGGTGCCTGGGTGGCTCAGTCAGTTGAACATCTGCCTTCAGCTCAGGTCATGATCTCAGGGTCCTGGGATCGAGCCCCACATCCAGCTTCCTGCTTAGCAGGGAGTCTGTGTCTCCCTCTGCCTCTGCCCCTCTGCCTCCCCCTGCCTGTGCTCTTGGCGCTCTCTCAGTGTCAAATAAATAAATAATACCTTAAAAAAAAAAAAAAAAGAACAAAACTGTTTTCATTTTATAGATCTAAAAACTGAGGCCCAGGGGCATCAGTTGGCTAAACCTCTGACTCTCTCTCTCTTTTTTTAAAGATTTATTTTATTTTATTTTATTTGACAGATAGAGATCATAAGTATGCAGAGAGTCAGGCAGAGACAGAGAGGAGGAAGCAGGCTCCCTGCTGAGCAGAGTGATGCGGGGGCTTGATGCGGGGGTCAATGCGGGGCTTGATGCGGGGCTCGATCCCAGGACCCTGAGATCATGACCTGAGCCAAAGGCAGAGGCTTAACCCACTGAGCCACCCAGGCGCCCCTAAACCTCTGACTCTCGATTGCAGTTCAGGTCTTGATCTCAGGGTCATGAGTTCAAGCCAAACACTGGGCTCCACACGGGACATGGAGCCTACTTTAAATCAAAAACAAAAAAGCCCTACACCTTCCCCCCGCCCTCCCCGCCAAAAAAACCCTGAGACCCACCTAGACTAAGTTCCCTGTGGCCACAGAGCAAACTTATGGACTATTCCGGAACTAGAACTCAAAGTCCCTGTCTCTGAGCTAAAGGCTCTTTCTAGAAGGTGTTCCTTATCCAATCCAAATATACAGCAGCCACCTCTCATCCTGAGATATTCCTTCGAAGATGAGCAACCCCACCCTCTGGGGGAATTTCTCACAGAACACTTTAGGTCCTTGTGTCCAGATAGCTGACCCACCCCTTTTCTGTTGCTGAGTAGACCCTACAGCCCCTCCAAACCAGATCAGTTCTGCAACAGGTCACCACCCCCCACCCCCAAATTATGTCTATCAACAGTGCTGGAACACAGCCTATCCCAGATTTCACTAAGGCTCACCGCTGCCTTTTCCACTCCTTACCTGACGGCTCTGCAGGGACTTGCAGGCAGACAGGAACTCCTGGGTCCGATCCCGGCAGGACATGGTGTTGGGAGGGGGAGGGACCAGGGCCACTGGGGGGGGCAGAGGGGCGATGTCGCTGCTGCTACTGCCAGCAGTTGCAGGGGACAGGACCTGTGTCTTTGAGAGACCCAGGTAGACACCCTGATCCGTGTTCTTAGACCCGTAGCGTTTCCGCGGGATCATTGAGACGCATAACCTCGGACTGTTGTGGAGGGGAGAGTGTCATTCCCCAGGCAGCCTCCTTCCCCACAAATCCCCCGCCCCCAACACACACACACCAGTAAATCCTCAGGCCCCTTCTGCACTTGGCACGGACTTTCGCGCCTAAAGCCACCCGCAGACCTGGGGCCGGCCCACGGCGGACAGGTCCCCGCTCTCCGGCCCAATTGGTCCCGCTCCTCACACTCTACCAACTTGGCTCCGGCGGCCAGAGCGCGGGCCGGGGGCCTTGAAGCAGGACAGGACCAGAGGCAGGTCCCGTGGCACCGAGGCGCCAGCCCGGCCTGTGCAACTGCCCCAGGCCCTAACCGGGCCCTCTCGTATCCGCGGATCCCTTCGACTCCTGAGGGAGAAACGGTGACCGACCTCCCGAGAGGGACCCACTTCGGTGGGCGGAGGGGGGCGAAAAAAAAAATCTCTAGGTGTTTATTTGAAACAGGAAGTCCCACCCCCGCCCAAGTCCCGCCTTCTGGAGGACTCCAGCCACTGATTAGGTAATGCCGACGTCTTTCTCAACGGGGGCTTCTCTGATTGGACAGCAAAGTATTCCCTCACCCCCGAGCCGGGCCGGCAGGACTGGCCCGCTCGCCCCAGGTTCCCTTCCCCCCTCCCGTCGCCGCCCCCGGAAAGCCGCTGCCCGGAGCGGACACGGCGGCCAGACCCCTTCTAGAGCGAGTCTTACCTCCTCTCTGCTTCCTGCCGCCGCCACCGCTGCCACAGTCTCCCGGATGGTCACCGCCTCCTGTCCAAGCTCTGTAGCCGCCGAAATCCGACCAGACAGGAAGCCGCCACGTCACCCACACGTAACCCCTCCCCCGGTGACAAGAGGGCGGTGCCACGCCTTTTGGAGCACAGGGACTCGAGACACGCCCCCCCACGCCAAACGCCAGAGGGACTCCGCCCTCCCATTGGCTAGGCTGTTCGTGACCCCGTCCCCGAGGAACTGGAGCCGGGGCCCCGGAGGCAAGGCCAGCCCCAGGGGAGGAGCCTTAAAGAGCCCGCAGCCCCAGCAGAGCCGGTGCCCTGTGGGCCCGGAACCGGCAGCGGAGGCACTTGCACTCAGGCAGGTACACGTTGGGAACTTTATTCTCTGGAGGCTGGGGCAGACTGAGAGCAGGGCTGGGGTCACCCCTTCTCGGGCTCCTCCAGGATCCCCTCCCGGTTGCTCTCCTGTAACCCCAGCTTATGATTCTGGGCTGATTGCCTCTTGTTTGACCCCCGACGGCTGAACAGGGATAGCCGCCGCCACAGCACGGTGATCAAAAGGCTTTCATTCGACCTCCGATTCCCGCGGTCCTGCGGGTCCTCACCGATCCCTTCGAAGCCTGCGGGGATGACGAGGCCACTAAGCTCTGCTCTACCCTCCCACGTCCAACCTCCTGGACGGTCCCCGCCGGGGCAACCCCTTCTCCCATTTCCTGGGCCCCGCTGGTGTGTCTTGAGTCCCACCTTCGCCTTCCTCCGACTCGGTCTCTTTGGCCGGCTCATCAGAGGTCTGAAAGTCCTTGTCTTGGCAGCAGCCCATAGCCCCGAGCGGCCCCGAACTCCGTGCCACCCACGCCAGCCCGCCAGCCCCTGTGCCTGGCTTTTGTGACGTCAAATATCCCACTGCACCAGCGATGGGAGCAGTCACCCCTCTTTCCTTTCTCCCATCACAAAAGGCTCAGGGTCCTGGTGGGTGTTGAGCTGTTTATTTACAAAGTGAGGGCAGGCTCTTCAGGAGCTGGTGGACCCAGGCCGCTGCTTTTTTCTCCGTCTGATTTGGAGAGCCCCTTGGGTCCGCTCCAAATCTGGGAGCTTCCGCTTGGCAGCTGCCTCCAAGGAGGCCCAAAGTTCATCTGTCTCTGTGTCTTCTGGGGGTGCCTTTTTGGGCTCCTGGGGCTCTTGGGGCTCATCCTGGTGAGTGGGAGAAAACTTAGAGGAATGAGGGGCACAGTAACAGATGGACAGGGAAGGAGGATCTAGCTGGGAAATAATCACTTTTATTTCCTGCTCCCAGCCACTATTCCCATCCACGCTATGTCAACCCTTGGCAGTGATCCTGTCAGGACTGTGAACTATTAACACCCCTCCGAGAACTTAAGTAACTTGGCAGACAAGCAGACAGTTCCAGGTCTGTGCTCCAACTGCTGCTTTTTTCTCTCCCCAGGGAAATGCTCACATCGGTGGCCTTGCTCCCACATTCCTAGACCCAAATGCTTACCTCCCAGTTATCCCTGCCTGACAGGAGAAGGCAGTTCAGTTGAGACTTCAGATAAACCTGCAAAAGATCAGGGGTCTTGAGCCAAGCACACTGAAACAGAATATGGATGGGGACACGAGGTGGCCAGATCTCACCTTATGCTCGAGGCCCCGTGGATTCCGGATCCTGTGTACCCTCAAGACTCTGTCCAAGCCACAGGAGGCTAGCAGGGGCTTTGAAGGGTGGCACTGTAATCCTCGGACACTGCCCGCCAACCCCTTCAGACAGCCCAGTAAGCGCCCTGGGGAAGGAGGGGGCACATCAGCAGAAGCAGGCCAGCCAACAACCATTAAATGTTTCTTTTTTTTTTTTTTTAAAGATTTATTTATTTAATAAATAAAGAGATTTATTTATTTGACAGAGAGAGAGAGAGAGAGATATCACAAACAGGCAGAGAGGCAGGCAGAGAGAGGGGGAAGCAGGCTCCCTGCTGAGCAGAGCCCAATGCGGGGCTCGATCCCAGGACCCTGAGATCATGACCTGAGCTGAAGGCAGACACTTAACCCACTGAGCCACCCAGGTGTCCCCCATTAAATTTTTTTTTTTTTTTTTTTTTTTTTTTTTTTTTTTTGAGAGAGAGAGAGTGAGTGCTCATGTGCAGGAGGGGCAGAGAGAGAGAGAGAATCTTAGGCTCCATGTCCAGTAGGACCTGGGGCTCCATCTCACAACCCTGAGATCATGACCTGAGCCAAAATCAAGAGTTGGACGCTTAACCAACTGAGCCAACCAGGTGCCCCAACTGTTTCAATCACTTTATGTTT
Source organism: Mellivora capensis (assembly GCA_004024625.1). Taxonomy (NCBI): domain Eukaryota; kingdom Metazoa; phylum Chordata; class Mammalia; order Carnivora; family Mustelidae; genus Mellivora; species Mellivora capensis. Next base: position 62,500 of record PISX010003701.1, read on the forward strand.
CAATATTTATTCCTTAACATAATGCTGGGACAGGAGTTATCACTGAGATCTCCATTTTATGTGTGAAGGAGCTTGAAGTCACAAGGAGTTGAAGTAACTTGTCCAAGATCCTATAGCTTCTGGTGAAATCAGGATTTGAACCCAGGCAACATGCACCTGAATTGAGGGCTCAACCACTCTACTGCACCCCGAGACGGAATCCTGCCTTTCCTCCCACCCCTTGCCCTCCCGCAAGGCTCCCTGGTCCACTTACCTTGCCGAAGGTCGATCTCTGCCAGCTGCCCGTGAGTGTTCCCTACAATCACTGAACTGAGGAGGAGACCAGAGGCAGGTGGGGTCAGCAGGAAACCAGGAACCTCCTGGAGTCCTCTCTGAGCACCCCCTCTTGTCCTCTCAACACTTACTTGGCCCCAGGAGTGAGGGTCATGGCTGTAAGTGGGTACTCTCCATAGGTGGCCTCTAGGACTGGCCGGCGCTGGGGGGAGGCTGGATCATAGACACGTACCTGGAAAACACAGGGGCATCACAAGAGCACTTCTCCACATTGTTACCCCCTCCTTCACCCACCGCTTTCTTGTTTATGACCTACTCTTAGAGAAACTTTCTCATTTGAAATGTACCTTCCCTTCTCTGAATGTCAGTAAGGAGTGGGCAGAGGAGACCTGCTTAGGAGCATGGATGGACAGGGCTGAGGGAAGAGGTCCCCCAGGCTGGGAGGGGCAGCATTCCCATGGTCCACACGTGTGAGCATTCCATCCCTCTAGACTCCCATCTTGGGATGACAAAGTAAGCCAGTCCAACTGTCAGAGTACTGAATTTCAGAGAAATTTAGCCTAAACAACAGAGGCGAGAGGAAGCCCTCAGGGTGTGTTTTGAACGGAGGCATATCACCAAGATCAGATTTCCTTATGCAGGAGTAAAGGAAATGAGGCAAATACAGTGACCCAGTCCTGCCTGGGTCTTAGGACTTCAAATGAGGCCAGCTGTAAAGATCCCCAGTTAGACCCTCACTCCCTTCCTCCCTCCTATAAAGCCGAGGAACTGGAGGCTGGAGAGGAAAGCATCAGGCCTGGGTCCCAAAGCAAACCAGAGCCTGCATCAAGACCAGAATCCAGTTCTCTTGATGCCCAGTGTCCTCCCATCACACCTGTACCCTGTGTTCCTACAGTGAAAGGGGCACTCTCTTCTGTCTTCCCTTCCAGCTGGGAAGCAAAGGAAGGCCCATAGTCCAGAACACACATCCTAGGAAGCACTAGAAGGTCACTGGCGCAGCCACAGGACTGGGATGGATGGAGGAAATGCTCCCTCTGAGAACTCAGGGACAGAGCCTGGTGAGAACTGAAGCTGTGCCAAACGATGAGGGATGAGGACTGAGCCTGTGCAGGGAGGCTGTTTCTCCAAGAGGCTGCTGGAGCCCAGGATGGGCCAGGGGTGAGATGGTGCCTCACCTGGTGGTACCCTGTGCAGGTGACAAGCTTCTGAGACTCAGGCAGGAACTGTATGTCCTGATCCCAGATGGGAACCCGCAGGTCAAGCCAGTCATTCCGTACCTGGTGGAGGGTGGGTAGACGGGCAACAGGTTGTGGGAGGCTCATAGGCCCTTTCCTTCAGCCCTTCAGCATCATCCCCTAAAGCCCATCTGGTCGTCTCTGACTCAGTCAGTGGCCTCAGCCTCCCTGGACCTCAGCCCCAGCCCCTCCCACCCCCGTCACTTACGTTCTTGGCCCTGAACACAGGCTCCTCAGACCCCTGTAGGTCCCACACCTTCAAAGCATTCTCCTTCCCACCCGTGGCAACCACATGCGGGTGTGCCGGGTCTTGGCGCATCCTACACACCCCAGGACCCACACTCAGTTCCAGGAGCTGAAAAGAACAGATGAGAGGGGAGATGAGAAGCAGTTCCAGAGTCTTCAATCCTCTTCTCCCAAAGCCCTCACTTGGTTCCTACAACAAGTGATTCCTGGCCCCCATCTTCCCCAACCATCACCAGCAAGGCAGGGTCAGAGAATTACTTACTGGGTCAGAGGATGCCTCTTTGTCATTGTCACGCCAGACTCGGACAATCCCAGAATCCACACATGTGATAAGGGTGCTGCAGGCAGAGGGAGGATAGAGTTAGGTTTAAAAAAAAAAAAAGGTGTACAAGTCTTCTCTGGGCCCCAGTCGACCAACCCACCCCCAGATTCATATTAACGAGACTTTCTCCTTTTAGGTCTGTCATTTAATATCCTCGACGAGGGGAGGGGTTACCAGTTTTGGAAGTGAGGAGACTGTAGCTCCGAGAAATGACAAGATTTGCCCACACAACTACACGTCAGAACCAGAGCTGGAAATAAAGTCTGTGATACTCCAAAGCAGAGGGCCTCTGCTATTCTGCAGCTACACCTGGAGACACCTGGCTCTGCTGGTCTTTCTCAGTCTTCAGTGGGTCACCAGGAGTCAGGATCAGTAGTTCTGAAAAGACTGAAGTGGGACTGGTCTAAATTTAGGGTCTGGCCAAAGCTGACCACCAGGTGCTTCTCTCCAGTTCCCAGTTCAGGGTTCCAGACACTAAATGTTGATCTCTCCCTGAAAGTACACAACCCTCCCATGAAGCCCAAGCAAGTTCCTCCCAGGCTCTGGAGAGCCGGAACCTATGGTCTCTCATCTGCCCACCTTCTCCACCTCGGTGCAGGCTGTGTCATTTGTTGGGGTTGTGGCGACAGCCTCCCAACTGCTCTTCCAATCCATTCTCCATACCCCTCCTTGCTCAAACCCCAATACCCCCACCGCCTGCAAATATCACAAGTGCATGCATATCTCTCAGCCTGGCTCTGAAAGCCTTTTCCCTATCATCTCTACCTACCTTGCCCATTTGTATTAAAATGCATCCTCAGCTTCAACTCCCAAATGCTGTTTATTTTTTCCAAAATATGGTGTAGCCTGACACCATCATGCCCAGGCAGTAGCCTCTTTCTAGAATGCTCTTACCCCTTTCTCCTCCTGTCAAAATTCTGCCCATCCTTCATGGCCCCGTGCAAATGTCTCACCCATAGAACTTCTAGATCTCACTTGTCAAACCATCACCAAACCTTACACAGCCTATTCACAGCCTTCTCCATCTTTGAAAGAAAGCTAGGCCACTCCTGGGTGGCTCACTCCTTGGGCGTCTGCCTTCAGTTGGGTCGTGATTTCAGGGTCCTGGAATTGAGCCCTGCATTAGGCTCTCTGCTCTGGGGAAAGCCTGCTTCTCCCTCTCCCACTCTCTCTGTGTTCCCCCTCTCACTGTGTCTCTGTCAAATAAAATCTTAAAAAAAAAAAGCGAGGCCAGTTACCTAATCCCTCGCACCTTCCTATCCTTTACCTTGGGAACTTCACCATATAGTTGCTTGTTGTTCGTGTCTGTTTTCAAACATACTCTAAACTATTAAATGACTTGCTCAGGGTCATCCAAAAGGTTATGGAGCCAGGATGCAAAACCCTTGTGGAGACAAACTCCATGAAGGTTGGTACTTCATGTGTCTGGTTTACCTGCAGCCCCTGCATTTCGCCCAACGCCTGTTACTCAGCAGGTGTTCAATAAATGGTTGGTATGGGCAGGACGCAGGTCCCTGTCATCCAGCCCCAGCCCGTGTCACCATGGGTTGACCGTCATTATTGGGCCTTCCTGCGGGAGCTTCCACACTCTCCCTGCGACCTGAGCGTTCATCGAGGGGTTCAGTCTTACCCGTCGACCTGGGCGAGGCCTCGGAACGTGCCCTCTCCGCCAGGGCAGTGCTTCTGGCCCTGGAATCGGCCCTCCTCGGTGCTGAAGTACCTCACCGTTCTGTCGGCGCAACCCACCAGGACCTTCGAGCAAAGGAGAGCAGGATGGCGATCAAAGCGAGGCTGCCTCATTTGGCTCCCCAGCTCGGGGCCGAACAGCGGCTGCTCACCTGAGTCTCGCCTCCCGCGCCCCAGCACAGGGCGCTCACCGCCTCCTCGCGCCGCGGCTGTCCTGCCGCCGTGAAGTTCGCCGCCTGTTTGCGCTGAAGGTTCACCCCTGCGGGAAGCGGGTGTCAGTCGCGCCGCGGCCGCGATCGGGGAATACCTCCCACTTCCCGACGCCGGGCCCAGCCACCCACCTTTCAGGATCCCGGTCTCGGTGCCCACCCACACATGATTCCAGCGTGCCCCTGCAGCCGCCATAACGGAGCCCGGCAGCCCAGGGCTCGAACTTCCGGCGCAGTTTTGACGTCATCCGCGCGCGCCGAGTCGCCTGGGGAGGAAGCCCTCTCGGAGTTTAAGGAGCCGGAAGAAGAGAACCTAGTTGGTTCTTGGGGAAGAGTTTGCGGCTTTTGATGTTGCGGTCTTGAGTTTGAGACTCCAGGTTTCGTGTAGAGATGACTCCAAACAAAACCAAAAACAAAACAAAGCAAGAACCTGGAGAGAGGAAAGATCCCCTAACTGCGACAGCTGGTTTCGCTTTACGAAGACGAAATCTGGAGATACTTGTGATCTGAAGACTAACTTGACAGTTTTGCTCTCGGAGTGGAAGGCATCCTGACCGGACCGCGTCGCCTGGCGGAGCCAGGCCTAGTGCGTCTCCCCACCCCAAAGCATCGTGCACATCTGGTTTTCTGTACTAGACAAGAAGGAAGAGCGCGCTTCGGAAACAATTCAGATCACTAATGAGGCAGAGCTGCTGGTGAGAGTTCTGAGCATCACATTCCACATTTATCTGAACGTTGTATTACCAAAGAAACAAGCGCCCTGGGTCTACTTTACAATCCACGCCTGAGACTGACCTCCTCGCGTCGCCCTGTCCTTGCAGCCTATCACATTAAATTAATCCGAAATTCCCCTTTATCTTTAAAAAACCACATTTAGGGACATCTGGGTGGCTCAGTCGTTAAGCAGCTGCCTTTGGCTCAGGTCATGATCCTAGAGTCTTGGGATCGAGCCCCGCATCAGGCTCCCTGCTCAGCGGGAAGCCTGCTTCTCTCCCACTCCCCCTGCTTGTGTTCCCTCTCTCGGTGTCTCCGTCAAATAAACAAAATCTTAAAAAATCCCACACTTTTGTTTTGTGACATATCCTCTGTTGCGCAGTTTCTCTCGTTGTCAGGGGGCACACCTGGGGCTTAGGCTAGTCGGGGCGACCCAATGATCTGTTTATAGGATAAAATGGAGACCTAAGGGAAAGACAAACGAAGCACTCCCCACAACGCCATCAATTTGTGAATCACAAGAAGTACACTTTTTTTTTTTTTTTTTCTTTAAGCAAAGTAATGCCGGTGCGCAAAGTGCAATAGAAATCGTTATTCCAGGGGTGCCTGGGTGGTTCAGTGGGTTGAGCCTCTGCCTCGGGGTCACGATCTCAGAATCCTGGGATCGAGCCCCACATCGGGCTCTCTGTTTAGCGGGAAGCCTGCCTTCTCTCCACCCTCTCTGCCTGCCTCTCTGTTTGCCTCTCTGTTTACTTACGATCTCTGTGTGTCAAATAAATAAAATTAAGAAAAAAAAAATCGCTATTCCAGCTCCAACGGTCCTGTGGTGAAAACGCCTTAAACGTGACAAAAAAAGCTTTGCACAATGGCAGTATCGAAACCAATGAGATTTAACGCACGGCGCGATTACTAATTGAAACGTGACAGAAAAACCCCAACTTAGAAATAGAAAATAGAAAAACTGAGAAAATACTACACCTCACTTATCTCTTAAACATTTCCCCCTGTAATTAAGTACTGGCAAATTTCACCCTAAAACACACTAACGTAAGTAAAAACCAAAAAGCTCTCGCTCACTTCAACTGGAAAAGAAACAAGTACAAACTAAGAAACACCTTACAAGTTCTATTTTTAGTACAACAGTTAGTTCCCCCCAAGGGGGGTGCACCGTTCCTGGAAGTACTGCAATACCAGGTCGATGCGTGGAGTGGACGGAGCAAGCTCCTATTCCATCTCCTAGTTCCAAAAATCCATTTAATATATTGTCCTCGGATAGAGGACGTATCAGATATTAAACTGATAAGAACAGATACTACACTTGATCTTAGCCAAAAGGCCGAGAAGCGATGCCGATCCAGCGCTTTCCCCGCAAGCCTTACCTGTAGTATAGCTTTTACGATTATGGTAACTTTGATGGTCTAAATATTAGATCACTTTTCAAAGTGCAGTACTTCTAAAATTCAATTTTCCATTATCTTACTTTATAATAATAACTACTTTTTTTAAAAAAAAAGGCCAAAATTTTGTTCCTTACTGCTTTGCCTGCCGGTTCGCTCTCGGTACGTTTTACATAAGCCCGCCCCTGCACTGTTTTTGCTTTTTTGGGATTGGTCCACATACAAGTCGGGTGGCAATGTGGGCGTGGCCTTTTCCCCCCAGCGACTACCGCGTCAGTGTCGGAGCCGGTTACCGGCTGGTGTGCGCAGTCTCTCAGTGAGTGAGACGGTGTGGCGGCTGCCGGCGTTTCTCTCCCGGGCCTTTATTTTTTGAGGCTGTGGCTCCCCGGCACAGGCTTTGGAGCTCGAAGAACCGGATTGGGATCCCTGCTCGCTAGTTCGTGACTTGACAACATGGCGCGCGTTGAATGGGGACCAACAGTCCAAGCGATTGCAACTTCCACCCCCAACACACTTCCACCTTGCGGTCTGCACCATCCGTCACCCACCTTGGGCCCTTCGCAGAAGGGAAAAGCGGCCCCGGGAAAGGCCTTTCGGACGTTCCCAATTCCTTAACCCCGGGTGGGAGAAAGGGGGTGCGGCCAACGTGGATAAAACGTAAATGAAGCAGTTCTTCTGTAGGCTCAAAGCAGTCCGGCTGTATGAAAGCGATTGAGATCAGGCCAGGGCTGAGAAAGGGCCTGGGGCCCCGTTTCCTTAGAAACTACACTAATATAGATGTGGGACGTTCTGTCCGAAACCTCCTTAACAAACTACACCCCGGGGCACCTGGGTGGCTCAGTGGGTTAAAGCCTCTGCCTTCAGCTCGGGTCATGATCTCGGGGTCCTGGGATCGAGCCCCGCATCAGGCTGTCTGCTCAGCGGGGGGCCTTCTTCCTCCCTCTCTCTCTCTCTGCCTGCCTCTCTGCCTACTTGTGATCTCTGTTTGTCAAATAAATACATAAAATATTAAAAAAAAAAACTACACCCCGGCTGCGAATAGAGACCGAATCTCTGGGTGGAAGGGACCGGGTGGGGACTTACGTTCTCACTGATAGGCTTTTAATTAGCAAGATGTCTGTGATGGATGATTTTAGAGAACGGGGTTCTCAGCAGTGTGTCCCTGATGTTAATAAACAGAGGCAGTTTCCACGGGTCCCCATAAGTAAACCCGGAGCCTCCAAGGAGGGGCTGCATTAAGAGGGCATGGCCAGGAGAACAGTACCCCCAACCCAGAGGCCCAGGTCCTGGTTTTCAGGACCTCACAATGGGTTACTTTGCATGGCAAAAATTACTTTGCAGATGTGGTTAAATTAGGGTTTGGGGAAGGAGAGGTTATGCTGGATTATCTGGTGGGTGCCTGTGATCACAAAGGCCCTTATCAGGGATAGGAGGAGGCAGCGTCAGAGTGAGGCAGCATGTGAAACATGAATGAGGCATTGCTGGCTTTGAAGATGGAAGGGGTCATCAAATGGATGTGGGCGGCCTTCCAGAAGCTGGAAAAGTTAAGGAAACAGATTCTTCTTGAGCCTCCAGAATGGAATGCAACCCTACCAACACAGCTTGATACTAGCGCTGTTGGACCCATTTTGGACATTTTGGACATCTGACTTCCGCGACTGTAAAATAACGAGTTGTTTTAAAAGTCTGTGGTAATTTGTTATAACAGCAGTAGAAATACAGGGGCAAAAGCAAAATTGTTTCTTTCTTGGGGAGCCTGGGTGGCTCAGTGGGTTAAAGCCTCTGCCTTCGGCTCAGGTCATGATCCCAGAGTCCTGGGATCGAGCCCCACATCGGGCTCTCTGCTCAGCGGGGAGCCTGCTTCCCCCTCTCTCTCTCTGCCTACTTGTGATCTCTGTCAAATTAAAAGAAAAAAAAAAGTTAAAAAATTGTTTCTTTCTTTTTTAAAAAAATTTTTTTAAATAGGTGGCTTTTAAAAAAGATTTTATTTATTTTTTGACAGACAGAGATCACAAGTGGGCAGAGAGGCAGGCAGAGGGGTGGGGGGAAGCAGGCTCCCCGCTGAGCAGAGAGCCCAATACAGGACTCGATCTCAGGACCCTGAGATCATGACCTGAGCCGAAGGCAGAGGCTTTAACCCACTGAGCCACCCAGGTGCCCCTCTTTTTTAAAATTTTTAAAATTTACTTGACAGAGAGATCACAAGTAGGCAGAGGGGGCAGTCAGAGGGGAAAGCAGGCTCTGCGAAGAGCAGAGAGCCAGATGTGTGGCTCGATTCCAGGACCCCCAGCCGAAGGCAGAGGCTTGACCCACTGAGCCACCCAGGCGCCCCAAAATTCTTTCTTTCAATCTCAACCTTCTCCAAATTCTGCAAGACCCAACCTGGGGCAGGCCACAGCCCCCTGAGTAGCCTTCACCTTCTGCCTAGGTTACAGACAAGGAACCCAGAGCGCAGATTTGGGGGGTGGGCTGTTGGGGGGTGGGGAGCAGTTCCCCAGGTGAGGCTGCAACACAACAGCCCTGTTCCTCTTCTGAAGCTAAGGCAAGTGGGGAGTGTTTCCTTCCCACCGTCTGCTGTACTAGCTCTTCTTATCTAAGTACAGGACACTGGTAGCACAGGTGCTCTAAGAATCAGAATTACATTCTCTCCTGGGAGGCTTTTTGTTCATTTGCTTATGCTTATTGAGCAGACACTCTACAATGATAAAATCACATGTGGCCCTTGCCTTCTTGACATTCAGAGTCTACTGGGGAAAAGAGGGGGAAGAATCCTGGGATCCACCAGGCAGGAGGAGGGGACTTGGGTAGGGGTGGTTCTGATGACAGAGGTAGAGGGAAGTGGGGAAGTTCACAGAGAATGCTTTGATGACAGGCTTTGACGTTAGGCAAAGTGAGGCCAAGGGAAGAACATTCTTTCCACGTGCATACCTTTTAAACTTATTTGATGTTTTATTTTCATGAAACCAACAGTGTAAAAATTGTCACATAATAATCGAAGGCTTATGACATTTCCCTCTCCCATTTTACATCCCCCATTTAAAAAAAATTATTTTTTTTATTTGACAGAGGTCACAAGTAGGCAGAGAGGCAGGCAGAGAGGGGGGAAGCAGGCTCCCCATCAAGCAGAGAGCCCGATGTGGGGCTCGATCCCAGGACCCCGAGATCATGACCCGAGCTGAAGGCAGAGGCTTAACCCACTGAGCCACCCAGGCGCCCCTTACATCCCCCTTTTAACTTAAAGTAATTTAAGACTTTATTTTCTAAGATTTTGAGAACACAAGCAGGAGGAACAGCAGGCAGAGAGGGAGAAGTAGGTTCCCCATGGAGCTCTTCAAGTTTTACGGTTAACCATTTAATGAGCAAAAAATCCACATTCGTTTTTTTCAAAGATTTTGAGAGCAAGAGAGAAGGTGCACACAAGTAGGGGGGAAGGGCAGAGGGAGTCCTACAACGTGGGTCTCAATCCCAGGACTCTGGGATCATGACATGAGGTGAAGGCAGACACTTAACTGAGCTACCCAGGCGCCCCGAATGCATGTTGTTTTACTTAAGTTGCCTTACAGTTTTATTTTTAAATTGTATTTATTTGACAGAGATCACAAATAGGCAGAGAGGCAGGCAGAAGGGAGAGGGGGCGAAGCAGGCTCCCTGCTGAGCAAAGAGCCCAATGTGGGGCTTGATCCCAGGACCCTGAGATCACGACCCGAGCAGAGGCTTAACCCACTGAGCCACCCAGGTGCCCTGCCTTAGTTTTTAAAAAATGATTTCTTTAAAAAATAGATTTGAGGCTGGGGGAGTTGGTAACCGAAGGTGAGGGTCTCAAGCAGACTCCGTGCCAAGCAGAGCCCAGAGCCTGGCAGGGCCAATACCAAGATCCCAAGACCAGGACCTGAGCCAAAATCAAGAGCCACTCAACTGACTGAGCCTCCCAGGAGCCCCTAGGCTGCCCTATAGTTCTGACACAGTATGCACACTTCAAAATTTACCTATGGATGGGAATCCCTTTTTTCATCATTTGGCATCCATTCTTTCATTTTGAGCGAGATGTTCACTATGAAACTATTTCTGTCCACCAGAACTGCCTGTGGGATGGATGGAGGTTGTGTGAGTGTGGAGACTTGAGCCTCCTGGTGTAGGCAACTATGCAACTGCTCTGAAGATTAACACACATAACCACCCCCTCCCGCACCCAGAGCTTCTGCTTTGACAACTTCCTTTACTGTCGTCCTTCATCCCCAAAGCCAGCTTGCCCAAGGACAATGAAGAAGCAAGATTTGGGGGCCCTGGGGTGGCTCATTCAGGCCTTGGAGTCATGGGATCCAGCTTCCGCTGGGTCAGCACCCAGTGGGGAGTCTGCTGAGATTCTCCCCGACCCCTGGCACACTGAAGTATCTTAAAAAACAAAAACAAAAACAAAAAAAACAAGCTAAGATTTGAAATTATCAGGTATGTGTGGGGACAGGGAACCCAACTGAATGAGGTCATACATTCTCAAGTGCCCATTCACATATCTTAACTCCCACTTCCTAAATGCCCAGATACAATGGCACACATAGAAAGTGGATATTTAGTGCAAATCATATTCATGTACATGATCACTGAACACCCCACCAGATGTCCTGAGTGAACAGAAGTGGCTTCCCACTTAAAGAACAAACTCAAGGAGGGGTGGTGGGGTAGCCGCCAATTAAGCACCCGCCTTAGGCTGGGTCCTGATTCCAGGGTCCTGGAATCCAGCTCCCTGCTCAGCAGGGATTCTGCTTCTTCCCTTTGCCCACCCCCAATGTAAGCTGTGCCCTCTCAAATCTTAAAAAAGGGGGGGGGGGAGAGGATTATTCCGCTCAAGGTATATTTACACCAACAGCATAAATTGACAATGATTGGTCAAGCAAGGTAAGCCTTTTAGCAGTTGACAGAAAACTTTTCTTTGAGGCACCTCAAAAAGATTTTCAAAATCTTTTTGATTTTGAGGCACCTCAGTGGCTCAGTGGGTTAAAACTTCTACCTTCTGCTCAGGTCATGAACCTGGGATGGAGCTTGGCATCAGCATGGAGCCTGCTTCCCCCCCTCTGCCTACTTGTGATGTCAAATAAATAAAATCTTAACCCCCCCCCCCCCAGGAAAGTACTGTATTTTTTTAAAAGATTTTATTCATTTATTTGACAGAGATCACAAACAAGCAGAGAGGCAGAGAGAGAAAGATGTGGGGCTCAATCCCCGGAACCTGAGATCATGACCTGAGCTGAAGGCAGAGGCTTTACCCCACTGAGCCACCCAGGAGCCCCTAGGAAAGTACTGTATTATTAAAAAAATATATATTAAAAAATATATATACCTAAACATCTATAATATTTTATAGAAACCTATATATTTCTTTGACAGAGACACAGCCAGAGAAGGAACACAAGCAGGGAGAGTGGGAGAGGGAGAAGCAGGCTTCCCGCAAAGCAGGAAGCCTGATTGGGGGCTTGATCCCAGGACCCTGGGATCATGACCTGAGCTGAAAGCAGACAAATAACTGAGCCACCAGGCATCCCCAGTTGACAAAATTTTAAGTAGGTTCCATGCCCAGTGTGAAGCCCAACACAGGGCTTGATCTCATGACCCTGAGACATCAAGTTGGATGCTTAAATAACTATCCAGGGGCCCCTGAGCCACCTTCATGAAAGAACCCAGAGAATTCCAGAAAAAGGGTATGTAGAGTTCCAGAGGTTCACTACAGGAACAGAAATGCAAGGGCTGTAGGCTGTAGGCCTGATCCTACAGGAAATCATGTTGAAGTTTTGTGTGCAGAAAAGTGCAGTGATGGGCGCCTGGGTGGCTCAGTTGGTTAAGCGGCTGCCTTCGGCTCAGGTCATGATCCCAGCATCCTGGGATCGAGTCCCACATCGGGCTCCTATGCCTCTGCCTGCCACTCTGCCTGTGCTCACTCACTCTGACAAATAAATTTTATCAAAAAAAACAAAAAAAAAAAAGAAAAAGAAAAAGAAAAAAAGTGCAGTGAAACACCAAAATCTGACACTTTTTTTTAGTCTAAGGGATCCTTGATGGTCATGCCCCACTGGCTCCTAGTGCCCTTCAGGCAAGCCTGCTAAAGTTATCACCCAAACCCATTTCACATGGTATGGCACAGCAGCTGACAGTGGAGAACCTTAGATCTACTGAGGTTCCTTGAACAATGCTTCCCGCTTCCCCAAGCTAGAGCACAGTAGCAAATTCCCCAAAGATTATTTCCTTCTGCTTGGCCAGACACTCAAAACACATGAACGACAATAAAGGTTAAACTTTTATTTAGAAAGGTCGAAACAACTGCATGCTCATTACTACTAGGTTGTACAAAAAATGACTTGTTAAAATTTCCTTTTGATATCCCCGAAGAACTGGATTCCTGTAGAGGGGAGAAAAGAAAAAGGTGAATTTTCTTTCTAGTCAATAATATTAGTATGTTGGGCCTACCCTTTAAACTAGTTCACCTTAAAAAAACCTGACTCCAGGTACACTTTCTGCTTATCTTACTCTACTAAATACTAAACACCAATATTTGGATAGATACTTACCTAGGATACAGGCCTTGTTCTTTCTTCAGACCTGGAAAACAAATACAATTGACTTCAACAAGAGATTTATCACTCCTACCCATATTTACAAACCCCTTATGATCCCTCAGACAGTTCCTTCTGGAACAAGCTTCTTCTTTTCCCCCAGCCAGCCCCAGTGGGTTCACCTTTACAGGCTCTGGGACTAGGACAGGAAGTAGGACATGTGACCGTTTCTTCACTGGGAAGTTCTAGTTTGGGCCACTCTGCACCTAGATTTACTAACCTCTGACTTCAGACTGGAGCCAAGCAGAACAATGGCTCAGGGTTCCTGCAAAAGAATAATTGAGAACTAAGCCTCTCAATCATCCCTAGGGGTCTCTACTGCTTAAAGCAAAGGCGTATCTGTAAAGGCTTTGTGGGTTTCACCATGCATATTTTAACGCATATTTTACAGTAAACACCAGGTAGTGCACAGAACTTCCTACTGGCTTAAATGCCACTTGATAAAACTTTCCACTGCTGTCACTTCATTCTAAGACAAGCTCACAGCTCAGAAAATACCTTTCAGTCACAGTGATCAGACTGGGGCGGTATTGAATTCATCACTGGTGAGGGGAGCTTGTCGCAGATGGTTCAGAATGGTCAGAGACAAGACTGCAGTAAGCCAGTCATGTCTTCTTATAGCCACCCAAGAAAAATGCCATCCAACACACACACACACCCCCCCAAAGACACCTGGCAAATTTTATATAGCAGCTAAAAGACAGTGTTACAAGGCATTTACCTCAAGTCACTCTTGGGCTCCACACAAGGTACTGGACCTGAAACAGTTAAGACCAGAGTCAGTAACGCTTACCTCCAACAAAAAATTGTTCCCACTTAAAATGATCATCCCTAGGAGAATCAGATTTCCGAGTCTCAACAGCAAGTCATCAGCCGAACGAGATTCCATGTAAGTCATCATGCATTTAGGGCCTCAAAAGAGTCTTTTTTCTGATATGCTCCATGCACCACATATTTAAACTCACCTTTGAACAAACAAGCAGGTTGTGGGTAACAGCACCTAGAAAAAGACAGAAGTGTAGGTGTATAAAAAGCCCTTCCACATGGCATCCCTCCGCTCCTTTCTTCACCAGTTTCTCAGGTGTTCACTTATTTTCATTGTGTAAGTCATAGTGAGCTAGTTTGATTCATCATGGAAACCGCCTATTTGGGGCATGAGTCATAGACATTAATCAACTAACCTGTTAACTCTGGAGGTTTTGGGGTAACACACAGGAACAAGCTGCTTCTGAATGACAAGATTACAGAATTAGGAAAGGATGTGAAACAGCCAAGTCCATCCTAGCTATGGTTAACAGATATAAGCTAAGAAAAGCCAAAAAAATGCTACTGACAGGCATATGCTGTACCTCAGACAGTTCCTTATGGAACAAATTCTCATCCTTTCTCCCAGCTAGCCCCAGTGGGTTCACCATTACTGGCTCTGGGGCTATGACAGGGGTAAGACAGGATGCTTGCTCTCCTCACTGGCACATACTCTGCCAAGCCACAACCACGAAGGTTACAAGTACTCACCCATCCCTAACACTTTCCAGGAGTTCAACCCTGGGCAGAATGATCAATGAACATCTAGAGGAAATAGATCAAGGGACCCCTGGCTGGCTCAGTCGGTGCAACATGTGACTCTTGACCTCGAAGTCACGAGTTTGAGCCCCACATTAGGGAGACGGAGCCTACATAAAACAAAACAAGTCTCTGGTCACAACAAAAACAGCCACGATAATAAAAACCATCCTCTGGATACTGAATTCATGTATATGCGGACTTATCACAGTAGTCGCAGAAACTACTTACTGTAGAACAGATGAATGTATCACCATCAGGACAACCTGCAAAAGGGGAACAAATGGTTATCTAAAAATACAAAGTGGAATAAAGTTTCTTCGTTAACAGAAACTGCCATCAGAACTCTAACATGCTATTAATTGTCGCACCTCACAGAGGATCAGCGAATCTATTCAAATCATCTGACAGTGACATGAGTGAGGAAGAGCACACCCTCCCAAGAACTGGACTGTTGGGCTGCTCTCCCTCCATAGCAAAATCATTCCAAGAGGAACAAGCTGGAAGGAGCAAAAAGGCAACACGGCTCCACTGGCCATTTGCTCTCCTGGTTGTAGGCAAAACCGGAGAGGACACTCCAATCCATTTGAACAGTTAATTACCTGTATTCGCCCAGGGAGACCGCTGGGTTCCTCGGGCCTAGTGATGAGATGCTAGAGCAGAAAAGAAAGGCATTATGATGTACCGAAGAGTCAGTCACTCACAGACCCTCGAGTATTCCTGGCCCACTTCTCAGCAGGAAGATGACATCACTTTAAGTTCAGCCATATGCTTGTCTTTTTTCTGTTCATCATTGAGTGGTCAGCACAATTTGGAGGAAGAGCAAACCCCACCAGACCCCATGCCCACCCACACCTGCGGAAATCACCTCATACCCACCTGGAGCATCACAGTGAGGCCTAGTTGGCAGGGATCAGGGGATAGGTCTTGTCTCACCCTCAAACGTCTAAGGTCCTTAGAGCCTAACTGCATCTGAAAGAAACAGGGGAGCACCCCTCACTTAGTGCCATACCTTGCAGTCCCTCTCGCGTTCGTGCCCTAGCACTTCTGCTCGGAAACCCCACACGTCTGCTGCAGGATGGTGCTACTCAGAGTTTTTGTTTTCTCCACTGAGCAGTCAGAAAGAGAGAGTTCAATCTAAGTATCATCCCCGTAGCACACCCCAGGGGGCCTGCGTCAGCTGCACAGCAGAGAAACAGCGGGAAAAGATGACCATAAACACCTACCCTCGCAAGTCGGCTCTTCTCCATTCTCCAGCGTTCAAAGGTGCGCCCGAACCCTGCAGACAAAGGGACATTAAATCAACACCCGTGACTTCACGTTCGCTTTGCCTTCCGGAGCTGCGACCGTGTTGGGCTTGGGCTGTGCAAGGCCCGTCTCCTCAGAGAGTCTTATCCTCACGGAGCTCAGTACAGGTCTGTGAAAAGGTTCTCATCACAGAGAGGGCCGCCGCCACGGCCCGCCGTCGCCATTTTGTCCTTTACAAAGCTCCGCGGCGGCTCCGCGAATTCAAGGCCATGGCCAAGATATTAACTCTCCCGCGCCAAGCAGTAAACGCAGCCTAACACGCTCAAGCTTCGCTCACTTGACTTAAGAAAATTATACAAAAGAAGACACTTACCGAGCGCCGTGGAAAAATGAGACCGAAGACCCTCAGCGAGATACTTAAATACCACCTCGCAGAGGCCCACGGGACTTGTGGGAGGGACTATAGCGGACGCAGGCGCACAAAAAGAGGGAGCGCGGGGGTTGGGGGGAAGAGAGTGCGCGCGAGCCCGGGGAGTTGTGGGTAGAGAATTCCAGTGAAGGCGGGAGTGCCGTGCGCACCGTCAGGAGCTGGGGCGCGAAAAAGACGCGCATGCGCTTTAGGGAAGGGCGCGGTCGGCTTTGTGGTTGTGGTTGGGGTCTGTACCGCTCTTTCTCCCGGACCAGGACGCCGAAGCCGAGGCTTCGCACTGGTGGTGGGTGACGCTCTGCCTCGGTCACCGGTGCCTGCCCCCCCTTCCCGAGCACCCCCTGACCCTCCCACACCCACCCTAAACCGGTGTGTAGGCTCTGCCTCCACGGACCTCGAACCTCCTGAAGCCTCGACCAGTGTCACCTCGGTCCCGCGCCTGCCGCCCAGCGCGCATTCCAGGACTGGCGCGCAGGGTTCCTGCGTAGCGGGTGGCTGGGGGGAGGTCCTTTGTATGGAGCCATTTTGGTAAAGTGAATCAGGCTGTAAGTTCTCCGTTTGAGTCTTCCGACAGGGGACAGGGTCTGATTTCTCCTGAGCTGCCACCTATGACCTGCTGCCTAGTCCGCTGTCGTTGGAAGCTTGGCTTGTAATTCAGCTAATATTCACTATCGTTGAAAGCACCGTTTTAAGCACACTACACGACTTGATTGCTTTAGTTCTCCCAAATCCCAAGATAGCCCATAACTAGTCCCATTTTATAGATAAGGGACCGTAGATGTAAGAGTTCTTAGAGAGCTACTTGCAACTCTCGCCCGATCCTTAAGGTGGTTTCGGTCACCTCTAGACCATTAGGACCAACTAGCTTGGTTCATCAGCAATTTGTGGTAAGTAGTCGGTGTACTTGCCGGTTTCAGAAACACGGACTAAGCTCTGACTGTGTGTTCTTCTGTATGACCTCACCTAACACTGCAACCCGGGCAAGAAGCTCTTAAGGTAATGTGACAGGTGAGGAACGTGAGGTCTAGGGAGGTTAAGTAACTTGCTGCGTGTTAGCCATTTAAGAGATAATCAGAGCCAAGCAGTCTGCAAATCCAGGCTGTCTGATTCCATGCCCGCACATCTGACCATTAGGCTTTACTGCTCTCATCTCAGAGTTACTGCTCAAGGTAGTCAGGGAGCAGGCAAATAATGCACAGGAAACGAATGGAATGATCCCAGGGTTCTGTTTCTCAGTCTTTGTTGTTGTTATCATCTCCCCTTCCCCAGGAGCCTTAAGAAGACATTTCCCTCTCCAGTCCCACTCATGAAATTTTAATACCACTGGTATGCTGTATATTTGCTTATGTACCATGGCCCTTTGAAGGGCCAGAAACCTCTTTAATATCCAAGATTTTTCTGTCTCTCCCCCTGCCAAACCAATTGTCACTCTCAGGGGCAACAGTGTCCCTATGTGTGTCCCAGGGTACACTAACAAGTATGCACAACTGAGAGAATTCCAGTTTGAATACATTTAGGGACTGAAATAAATTTATTTATTCAGCAAACATTAATTGCTTGCTCAAATACATGGTTGAAAAATTATAACAAAATATATAGAAAATGTGGGGGTAAATGACTGACTCAGTTGAAGGAGTCGGTGATTCTTGATCTTGGGGTCCTGAATTCAAGCCCCACGTTTGGTATAGAGATTACCTAAATAACTAAAAAAAGCCCGAAGTATTTTACATATGTGTGTTTGTGTGTGTGTGTGTGTGTGTGTGTGTATGAAACAGTTAAACTATGAACAATTCAGAGGTCCACACTAGGCAGATAGGATATAGAGGGGTTGTGTGTGGAAATGGGAGTTGGGAAATGCTTTATGGAGTGCCTAGGCCTTGAAGAGTAGATTAAACAGACTACAGGGGTGGGGTATGTGGGGATTCCAGTTAAAATTTGAGCACAGGGAACACCTGCATGGCTCAGTCGTTAGGTGTCTGCCTTTGGCTAAGGTCATGATCCCAGGGTCCTGGGATGGAGCCTTAGGTCGGGGCTCCTTGCTCAGTGGGCAAGCAGATGCTTCTCTCACTCCTGCTGCTGCTCCCCCTGCTTGTGTTCCCTTTCTTGCTCTCTGTCAAATAAATAAATAAAATCTTAAAAAAAAAATTGAGCACAGGCTTGGAGCTGGAACAGAAAGGAAGTGTATCAGTGTAATTCATGAATGATGGGCTGGAGGGGAATCGTAGAATATAAAACTGGAAAAGATTTCCTGGGGAATGCGAAATGAGGAGGGTCTGGAATGCAAAGATTATATGAACCATAGATAATGAGGGGAAAAAGATGAAAGTGTTTTTTTTCTTTAGAGATTTTATTTATTTGTCAGAGAGAGAGCACGAGAGAGCGAGCACAGGCAGACAGAGTGGCAGGGAGAGGGACAAGCAGAGACAGAGGGAGAAGCAGAAGGAGCCCGATGTGGGACTCGATCCCAGGATGCTGGGATCATGACCTGAGCTGAAGGCAGCTGCTTAACCCACTGAGCCACCCAGGCATCCCAAGATGAAATTTTTTGAGCAGGGAGGTGGTAGGAAGCTGAGAGATAAGATGGAGACAAGGACATTAATTAGATTGTCTGAGTAGTTTAGGCAACAGGGAAGTGGATTCTGTACTAACAAGTGTACTGGCAATGGGAGTGGAAGGAGGGGATTTAAGTCAGGGATCTCCAACTGACATGTGTGCAGATATGTAAATAATGCCCCAGAGTGATATGAAGTGATGGGGACAGTGGCAAGCGAGGCTGCTTTTTAGCCCAGTTGGTTGTTGCCTTGCTAAAATAGTGTCTCTGTGTGAAAAATCTAACCAAGAGGATCCAGAAATCCAGAACTGTATATTAATTTGTCCATTTTATTTTATTTTATTTTTAAGATTTTTATTTATTTGACAGAGATCACAAGTAGGCAGAGAGAGAGGAGGAAGCAGTTTCCCCGCTGAGCAGAGAGCCCGATGCGGGGCTCGATCCCAGGACCCTGGGACCGACCTGAGCCAAAGGCAGAGGCTTGAACCCACTGAGCCACCCAGGCGCCCCTAATTTGTCCATTTTAATGGCTGCATCTAGCCTGGAAATTTTAAGCATGTTGTATAAGGCAATCCAAATATGCCTGTGGGTCAAAGGTAGCCTAAGTGTGAGTTTGCAGCCTCTTGTGTTGTGACTAGAAGGTGGGGGATGCTGAAAACTGGATGTTCTATTTGGAAGCTCCAAAGATGTTAAAGGGAATAAGCACTAAACAAGGCAGTGTTCTTGGCCATTGAAGATCACGGGTGACATTCAGTTAATATTTATTCTGCCAGTATTTATCTGTTGAACACCTGCCAGGCATAGGAAATATAACAAGGAAGAAGGCAGACAGTCTCCTTATGCTCCCTTGGAGCTTCTATTCTGGTGGATGGACACAGAGGAACAAATGAAGTGTCAGGTAGAGTGGAATGCTGTGGTAAACATGAAGTAGGGAAAGAGAGAGGGGGTACTGGGGTCAAAGGGAGAAACTGTCATGTCACTCAGACAGAGAGGGTCTTCCTGACTTCCTGATGAGTCCCGCATTGGGCTCTCTGCTCAGCAGAGAGCCTGCTTCCTCCTCTCTTTGCCTGCCTCTCTGCCTACCTGTGATCTCTGTCTGTCAAGTAAATAAATAAAATCTTTTTAAAAAATAACATTAACACTCTCCACTAATTGTTTCATCTCATTGTTCCCATTTCTCATTACTTGACACTGAAGCCTTTTGATCCTGGCCAAGTAAATGTATTTACACACACACACACGTTTCATTTAATGTGACTGCTACATTCTTCACTTCCAGAACAATCTCCTTTCTTATCCAAAGGAAAAAAAAAATTCAGTGTTCATTTATTCCGTGGATAATAAAACTTGTGTTATTTCCACCAAACTTCAGTCTCCTCTTGACATACACAAAATCTCCCCAGTTCTGTTTCAAAGATCCTACTCATGGGTGCCGGAGTGGCTCAGTGGGTTAAGCCTCTGCCTTCCGCTCAGATCATGATCTCAGGGTCCTGGGATCGAGCCCCGCATCAGGCTCTCTGCTCAGAAGGGAGCCTGCTTCCCCCCTACTCTCTGCCTGCCTCTCTGCCTACTTGTGATTTCTCTCTGTCAAATAAATAAATAAAATCTTAGAAAAAAAAATCCTACTCATGACCTGTTATGTTACGTACATGTCAGTGAGCACAGCCCAGCCCTCCTGTCCTTCTCCCTGGAACACTCTACCCCAGGTGGTTCTGTGCTCCTTTTCCTTCAGCGTCCTGCACAAGTCTCACTTCTCAGCTCATAATCCTTCAGTGCCCTTCCATAGTCTTTAGGCGAAAGACCAGGCCATCACTATAGCTGTCAAGACCCTTGCTTTCCTTGCCAGTTTTTTTTTTTTTTTCTTAACCCCCCTGTTCGCTCCCCAAGCCTGATCCACCCTGCTGCCCATTGTAACTTTTTTAGGTTCAAGATCATGCCTGTGGAAATCATCATTATATTCTTGTTGCCTGGCAGAATGCAAGACCCTAAGAAGGACTCAATATATTAGTTTATCTCCGTAAATTTCGAATGACCTCTTTCCAGCTCCAATTCATTGCACTACAGGTGGAATGAGCTCCTTGCTTAGAGGTCCGGCGATTTGCTCAGGGAGCAACCCTGCCCCCAGGTGGCTACGAGAGGCACTGCCTCCCTAAAGGGAGGAGGAGGATATGCAAATAACCATGGCTTTGCTAGGAATTGGGAGACCGGCCAGCAACCTCAGTGGAGAAACAATCCCAGTTTGATAACAGAATTATCTGGATTGTGGTGAAGCATGACATGGGAAGCATTAGCCTGGTTTCAGGGAGATGAGGATGTTGAAAAGTATAAGGACGGGCTCGCGTGCTGTATTTGTAGACCGGAGGGAGGAAGGTTTAGGACAGAAGGGATGATGGAGAGTTGATACCAGTATTAGCGATTCTTGGCCTTTTGGCTAAGATCAAGTGTGTTATCTGTCCTTATCAGTTTAACACCTGATACGTCCTCTATCTGAGGACAATGTGTTCCATTGATTTTTGGAGTGGGAGCTGGAATGGGAGCTTGCTTTGTGTACTCTACGCATCATTTCCCTGGTCCCTGGGTATTTAACAGGGTTGATATACTTGGAGTTGGATTAACCTCACATCAGGTGTTCAGCCTGGGAAGAAGAGCTATCACAGTGGGAAGGACAAAGAGAAATCTCTGAAACTGCCCAGTCCTCATTCCAGGGATGTCTTTTCTTCCCATTCTCTCCTTAACCCCTTGCACTCTAGCTCTGGTACTGGCCCCTCCACTGAGGCCACTACTGATCTTATTCACTTAATCCCAGAAGATACTTTCATCTTTTTTTTTTTTTTAAGATTTTATTTATTTGAGAGAGTAAGAAAGTGAGAGACAGAGCATGGGCAGAGGGGAGGGTCAGAGGGAGAGGGAGAAGCAGATTTCATGCAGAGCTGGGAGCCCAATGCAGGGCTTGATCCCAGGAGCCTGGAATCATGACCTGAGCCAAAGTCAGACATTTAACCGACTGATCCACCCAGGCACCCCCCACCCGCTTTTAAAGTAATCTCCACACCCAACGTGGGGCTGTAACTCAGGACCCCAAGACCAAGAGTCACATGGTCCACTACTGAAGCAGCCAGGTGCCCCAATACTTTGTGCTTCTTGACCTTTCCATAGCATTTGACACTGTTGACCTGCCTTTCTTCCTGAAGTGCTCTCCATCCTTGCTTTCTGATACTCCGCACTCTCCTGGGTCTCCTCTTGCTTCTTGACCATTTTTCACTATCTATCCCTACATGTTCTTCAGGGTTCTGCCCCAGTCCACTTGTTTTCTCACTCACTATGCTCTGCCTAGACCAACTTACCCGGAACCTTGGCCTCATTTACCATATATAGCCTGCCGTGTCCCCAACATCGTCTCAACCCAGGATCTCCTGAACTGCACACCTTTGTATCTAACGGTCTGGTAGACATCTTCACTGGGATGGCCCATAACCAGCTCAGCTTGTCCAAATCTGAATTCATCGTCTTTTCCTACAAATCTGTTCCTTCTCCAATGGGCCCTCTCTTGCTCAGTTGTCTAAACCAGTGTCATTATTTCCAGTGCTGATAAACTGTAAATGGTCTCCAGCCAAAGACTGCCAGGAACGTATTTGTATCGGAGCAACATGAGTTTATTGCTTGTTACAGCAAGGAGGAACACACACCATGGGAAACCACAGGGTGTCTCAGTAGGAGACACACTCAGTAGGTGTCTCAGGTGCACTCAGTAGGAGGGCCTCAGTAGGAGGCTATTAGAACTTATTTTAGGATCTGGGCTTGTGTTAGGTGTTTTGGGGGAGGGTTTAAACAAGTGAGGCTTTACTTTGGATTCGTTGGTTTTGGGAAGTGGCATCGTTTTATTATTGGGTATCTTTTTTTTTTTTTTAAAAAGGATTTTATTTATTTATTTGACAGAGAGATCACAAGTAGGCAGAGAGAGAGGGAGAAGCAGATTCCCTGCCGAGCAGAGAGCCCGATGCGGGGCTCGATCCCAGGACCCCAAGACCATGACCTGAGCTGAAGGCAGAGGCTTAACCCACTGAGCCACCCAGGCGCCCCATTATTGGGTATCTTAATAAGTCTTACCTAGAAGGAGGGAAGATCGTGGTCAGATGAGGCTAGCCTATGATTGCTAAAGAAACAACAGTCAATCATATAATCAGGATAGGGAGCTGTTTGGACTTTTGTGATGTGGGCAATGTCCATGTTTTTTCTGTGTTCAGATGTGATTATAGAATGGGCTTATTTTGGTTTGACCCATCATGATCAGAGTGGGCTTGTCTTATGTTGATGTTCTGAAATTATGTTCAACAGGAGAACACCAAGGCCTTGGTGTAAGTGCCAGGCCAGCTTCTAGATGTCAGCAGCTGCTTTTCTCCTTGTCAGTACCCTAGCTTAAGCCATTCTCCCCTGGATTTCTGCTGCAGATTACCAACCTGGTTTCCTGGGTCTGACTTTACTTCCTCCTCCTCCTCCTTCTTCTCCATCTCTCCTTCTTCTTCTTCTAGTTTATTTTTAAGTAATCTCTACCCAATGGGGGGCTTGAACTCACAACCCCCAAATCCAGAGTCCTATGCTCTACTGACTGAGCCAGCCAGGCACCCCTGACCTTACCCCCTTCTAATCCATTCTCCATATTATAGCCAGGGTAGTCTCTCTCTCTCTCCCTCCCTCCCGCCCTCCCTCCTTTCCATCCTTCCTTCCTTCCTAAGATTTTTTATTTGAAGAGAGAGCTCAGAGGGAGAGAGAGAGGGAGAGGCAAACTCCCCGCTGAGCAGAGAGCCCAACACAGGGTTTGATCCTAGGACCCTGAAACCATGACCTGAGCCAAAGGCAAACGCTTAACTGATTGAGCCACCCAGGTGCCCCCAGAATGATCTTTTTTTTTTCTTTTAAAAAGATTTTATTTGGGACGCCTGGGTGGCTCAGTTGGCTAAGCGGTTGATCCCATGACCTGGGATCAGGTCATGATCCCAGCGTCCTGGGATCGAGTCCCACATCGGGCTCCTTGCTCACCAGGGAGCCTGCTTCTCCCTCTGCCTCTGCCTGCCACTCTGTCTGCCTGTGCTCGCTTGCTCTCTCTCCCTCTCTCTCTGACAAATAAATGAATTAAAAAAAAAAAACACGTCAAACTATCTTCCACAGTAGCTGTACCATCTCACTTTCCTACCAGAAATGAATGATGGTTCCTTTTACATTGTCCTTTGATATTGTCGGTGTTCTTGATTTTTGCCATTCTAATACCTTTGTAGTGGTAGATCATTGTTGTTTTAATTTGCAATTCCCTAATGACACGTGATGTTGAGCATCTTTTCTTTTTTAAAAAATATTTTTAAAAGATTTTATTTATTTATTTGACAGAGAGAGGTCTCAAGTAGGCAGAGAGGCAGGCAGAGAGAGAGGAGGAAGCAGGCTCCCTGCTGAGCAGAGAGCCCAATTCGGGGCTCAATCCCAGGAACCTGAGATCATGACCTGAGCTGAAGGCAGAGGCTTTAACCCACTGAGCCACCCAGGCACCCCGAGTATCTTTTCATATGCTCATTTGACATCCCCTGCTGCCTTTTCTCCCCCCCTTCCACTATAGGTAACAATTTTATATTGGCTTTTGGTTTATCTTTCTGTTGTCACTCAAGAAAATAATACCCACACACACTCCTTTCCTTACACAGAAGGTATACTGTATACATTCCATAGCATTTTACAGAGCGTTCGTTTTCAGAGGCATAGGATTTCATCATAGGGATGTTCCATTATTTTCTCTTATTTTTATTTATTTTAAAGATTTTATTTATTTGGGCAAAGGGAGAGGGAGAGAGAATCTCAAGTAGACTCCCCATTAAATGGGGAGCCCAAGTTGGGACTCGATTCAGGGTTCCCTCTAATGACCTTAAGATCATGACCTTGAGATCATGACGTGAGCAGAAACCAAGAGTCAGATGCCTAGGGCGCCTGAGTGGCTCAGTTGGTTAAGCAACTGCCGTCAGCTCAGGTCATGATCCCAGGGTTCTGGGATCAAGTCCTTCATCAGTCTCCCTGCTCAGCGGGGAGCCTGCTTCTCCCTCTCTCTCTGCTGCTTCTCCCCCTGCTTGTACTCTCCCTCTCACTCCCTCTCTCTCTGTCAAATAAATAAATAAAATCTTAAAAAAGAAAAGAGTCAGATGCTTAACAGCCTGAGCCACCCAGGTACCCCTCCAATTTCCTTTCTAACTAACGCACTCTTTTTTTTTTTTTTAAGATTTTATTTATTTATTTGACAGAGAGAGAGTGAGAGAGGGAATACAAGCAGGGAGAGTGGGAGAGGGAGAAGCAGGCTTCCTGCTGAGCAGGGAGCCTAATGCGGGGATGGATCCTGGGGCCCTGGGATCATGACCTGAGCCGAACAGATACTTGACGACTGAGCCCCCCAGGAGTCCCACTAACGCACTGTAAATTGGGCCAGAAGCAGTAACTGTTTAACCAGCAGTTGCTCATAAAATCCCAACATAACGACTGGTATTCAAACCATAAAACTTGGAATTTTATGAAGAGAGAAAAGTTAACTACTGCATACCAAGAACAGTTTCAATTGATAGCACCAATAGAATCATCGATCAGATAGTAATCAAAAGTGTGTGTGTGTTTAAATATTTTATTTATTTACTTGACAGAGAGAGAGGGACACAAGCAGGGGGAGTGGGAGAGGGAGAAGCAGGCTTCCCGCAGAGCAGGGAGCCCGATGTGGGGCTGGATCCCAGAACTCAGGGATCATGACCCGAGCTGAAGGCAGACGCTTAATGACCGAGCCACCCAGGCTCTCTGTTCTTCTTTCTCATTAAAACCTCTTGCTTAAACCACATGAGTGGGACACTTTTTCTGGCTACTCTGGAATCTGTTGCAATTCTGGGACCCCAACTTCACCTCCTTTTCTTGGTTGACATGACTATGATCTGTTTTCTGTTCAGAATATTGACACCACAGAATATGGGTTTCCACACCATACAACTTTCTAATTCTGTGCAGCAAACTGGAAGGGTTACCGCTTCATTTGACTTGACACTAACCGTCCTGGGTTCGCACAGACCCCACAGGTGAAGGGCTGAGTCCTATAAGAGTGCCCACTACAGCAGACTCCAATCTCAAGTTGTGGGTCCCAGTTACCCACACTTCTGAGTTGGCTATAAATCGGGGTTCTCACAAGCCCCTCGTTAGGTCTGAATTTGCTATAACAGCTCACAGAACTCAGGGAAACACTTTACTTACTATTACCAATTTATTATAAAGGATGTTATGAAGGAGACAAATGAACAGTCAGATTAAGAGGTACAGAGGGTGACTTTGGAAGGGTTCCAAGCACAGGATCTTCTGATCCTGTGGACGTGGGATGTGTCAACTTCCCTGTCCATGTTCATTAACTCGAAAGTTCTCCAAGCCCAATCGATGAGGGTTTTTTTTTTTTTAAAGATTTTATTTATTTATTTGAGAGAGAGGCAGTGAGAGAGCATGAGTGAGGAGAAGGTCAGAGGGAGAAGCAGACTCCCCGTGGAGCTGGGAGCCTGATGCGGGACTCGATCCCGGGTTTCCGGGATCATGACCTGAGCCGAAGGCAGTCGTCCAACCAACTGAGCCACCCAGGCGTCCCTTGATGAGGGTTTTTACAGAGGTTCCATGACGCAGGCATGATCATTGGCCTTTGGTGATTAACCAACTCCAGCCCCCTCCCCTTGCTGGAAGTTGGGGGATGGGACTGGAAGTCACAACCCTCTAGTCTTGCCTCTGTTTTTCTAGTGGTCAGTCCCTACCCCGAAGCTATCACCAAGATTGGCCTCTTTGGAAGAAAAGACTTTCTTATCACCCAGGAATTCCAAGGGATTTAGGAACTCCGTGTTAGGAACTAGGGACAAAGGCCATGTTTGCGTCCTCTCTGTCTTTCTTTCTCTCTCTCCGCTTTTATCATATGGCAGTTAGCCATTTATAAAAAAGACAAGATTGGCTTTCTACCTTATACCATAAATAGGGATCAATTAAAGATGGATTAAAGACTTAAATGTCAAAAACAAAACCCTACATTTTTGCATAGAAAATGTTGATAAATATCTTCCAGGCCTTAAAGTAAAGAAAGACTTTTTTAGAGAAAAAATTTTTTTGTTTATTTTTTAGTAATCTCTATACCCAACATGGGGATCTAACTCACAACCCCAAGACCAAGAGTTGCATGCTCTCCTGATTGACCCAGCTAGGGGCCCCAAGAAAGATTTTTTAAATAAGTCACCAAAAATAAAAACATGAAAGAAAACATTGATATGTTTTTTTTTTCCAAGTCCAGATAACCCACCAAGACTGACAACATTTTTGATGGTTAACTTTTGTTTATCAAAAGGCACCTGAGTGCCCAGATCTTGGTTTTTAATACCTTTCTCCAATAAAAGGAACCAGGGCTCCTGGGAGAAGTGGCTGATTCTGGGGCTGGGGCTCTAGTGTGCAAAGAAGATGAGCCCAGACCATTCTGTAGAGCCAGCACATAAGGAAGTGCTCAAAACAAGTGTGTCTGAGGGGGAGACAAGGGGACAGGGGGAAGAGAAGTGTATTAAAGGAGCCAACCTGACAGAGCTCACAGTGGCCAAGGATGGAAAAATTTGAAGGAAGACCCCAATAATATAGTATTGAATTCTAAACCAAAGTATAAAATAAGTATCCATGAGTCCATACTGACATAAAGAAATGAGTAGATAAATAAAGGAGACGAGACAAATCTCCTGTACAGAAAATCCCACGTAATTCATGTAGATAGCGCCCCCCTGCCCAACCCATGGAGGGGGAGCTTAACTCCACACCTTGACTGTGGCTGCACTTAGTAATTTTCTTCCAAAGAACGTGATGAAAGAAATTTTTTAAAAAAGATTTTATTTATTTATTTGACAGAGAGAGATCACAAGTAGGCAGAGAGGCAGGCAGAGAGAGAGGGGGAAGCAGGCCCCCTGCTGAGCAGAGAGCCTGATGCGGGGCTCGATCCCAGGACCCTGAGATCATGACCTGAGCCGAAGGCAGAGGCTTTAACCCAGTGAGCCATCCAGGCGCCCCAAGAAATTTTCTTTTTTAAGATTTTATTTATTGGGGCACCTGGGTTGCTCAGTTGATTAAAAATGGCTACTTTGGGCTCTGGTCATAGTCCCAGGGCCCTGGGATTGAGCCCTGCATCGGGCTCTCTGCTCAGCAGGGAGCCTTCTTCCCCTCTGCCTCCCTCTCTGCTTTCTTGTTAAAAAAAGATCTTTTTTTAAAGATTTTATTTATTTATTTGACAGAGAGATCACAAGTAGGCAGAGAGGCAGGCAGAGAGAGAGGGGAAGCAGGTTCCCTGCAGAGCAGAGAGCCCGATGCGGGGCTCGATCCCAGGAGTCTGGGATCATGACTTGAGCCAAAGGCAGAGGCTTTAACCCACTGAGCCACCCAGATGCCCCATAAATAAATAAAATCTTTTAAAAAAGAATAAACTTAAAAAAAAGATCTTATTTATTTGAGAGAGAGAGAGAAAACAAGCCGTGGGGAGGGGCTGAGGGAGAGGGAGAGAAGCAGACTCACGTCTGAGCAGGAAGCCTGATGTGGGGCTGGATCCTAGCACCTGGAGATCATGGCCTTAGCTGAAGGCAGATGCTTCACGAAGGCACCTGATGGTAGAAAGTTCTGAAAGTCACGGGGGATGGGAAAATGATGTTACCCACCAGTATTGTGTGAACTAGGATGGTAGAAGGATATGATGTTGGAGGGCTTTAGTCGTTTAAAGCTGAGTGAATCTCTTATTACCATTTTGCCTCTGGCATGAGATCAGTATTCTGTCTCTGATCAGATAGATACCTGATGTCATCTATCCAAGAATAATATGTTAAAAATGCTTCTTTGTCTCTTCTGTAAATTGATCTGCTAGATCTCTGATGTTTCTCTCTTTTGATACTTGGTTGCATTAGAGAGAAAGGCTCCCAGCACTGTTGTTCATTTGTCTGATTTACTTGAGCGCCAGATACTTTTCAGATCGCGTATTTATTTCTCTGCTAACAGGTGGCTTTGGTTGTATTTCCTTTACTCTTTCTGGCTTTTCTCCCCTCTCCTTCTCTGCATTCATTTCAACAGTGCTTTGACTTCCAAATGCTCAGGGCCTTACTTTCAGCCATGAACCAGTTTTCAAATGTCTGAACTTCCCAAAGCTAATGGATGTTTTATTTAACTTACTTTTTTTGGGGCGGGGGGCATTGGGATTTAATTTTTTTTTTTTTTAATTTTTATTAACGTATAATGTAGGGGCACCTGGGTGGCTCAATGGGTTAAGCTCTGCCTTCGGCTCAGGTCATGATCTCAGGGTCCTGGGATCAAGCCCTGCATCAGGCTCTCTGCTCAGCAGGGAGTCTGCTTCCCCCTCTCTCTCTACCTGCCTCTCTGCCTACTTGCGATCTCTCTCTTTCTCTGTCAAATAATAAATAAAATATTAAAAAAACTCATATAATGTATTATTTGCCCCAGGGGTTAACTTACTTTTTTATTTTATTTTTATTTTTTTAAAGATTTTTATTTATTTACTTGACAGACAGAGATCACAAGCAGGCAGAGAGGCAGGCAGAGAGAGGAGGAAGCAGGCTCCCCGCTGAGCAGAGAGCCTGAGGCAGGGCTTTAACCCACTGAGCCACCCAGGCGCCCCATTAACTTACTTTTTTTTTTCTTTGAAGATTTTATTTATTTATTTGACAGACAGAGATTACAAGTAGGCAAGAGAGGCAGGCAGGGAGAGAGAGGAGGAAGCAGGCTCTCCGAGGAGCAGAGAGCCCGACACGGGGCTCGATCCCAGGACCCTGGGATCATGACCTGAGCCGAAAGCAGAGGCTTTAACCCACTGAGCCACCCAGGCGCCCCTAACTTACTTTTTTAAAAAAAGATTTTACTTATTGGGACGCCTGGGTGGCTCAGTGGGTTAAGCGGCTGCCTTCGGCTCAGGTCATGATCCCAGCGTCCTGGGATCGAGTCCCACAGCCTGCTTCTCCCTCTGCCTCTGTGTGCCTGTGCTCGCTCTCTCGCTCTGACAAATAAATAAAATCTTAAAAAAACATATTTTACTTACTTACTTGAGAGAAAGAGAGAGAGAGGGAGAGAGGATAAGCAGGGGGAGGGGTAGAGGCAGAGGGAGAAGCAGACCCCCTGCTGAGCAGGGAGCCAGATGTGGGGCTCCATCCCAGGACCCTGAGCTGAAGCAGACACTTAACCAACTGAGCCACCCAGGTACTCTAATGACTATTTCAGAAACAGAGCCTGGATGCTTTGTTTCTGGGTCTTTGGAGTAATGCCTTGAGCTTTGGCAAAGTTGTAGAGTCTGTTGGACAGACAGTCTCCTGGAGAGTTTCAAACTGTCCTTCCATCTCTGCTTTGACTTTGGAAATCCTTTTTGTATTTTGGCTAAGATCAAATATAGTTGGCCCTTGAACAACACAGGTCAGTACCACACAGCTCCACTTTTATGCAGATTAAAAAAAGTTTCTCTTTCTTGTAATTTCCTGAATCACATTTTCTTTTCTCCAGTTTCGTTGTAAGAATACAGGACATAATGTATATACCTTACAAAATATGTGTTAACTGTTTACATTATCGGTAAGGTTATTAATGGTTAAGTTTTGGGGGAGTCAAAAGTTCCATGCAGAGTTTTGGCTGCGCCACTAATTCCTGCATTGTTCAGGGATCACCTGCCATCCTCATTTGCTGGCAAACACGTGACATGAATTTTTGCAACAGGGGGTTAGAAAGGAATTTTCTCTGTACACTTGGCCCTCTGTATTTCAGACCCCTCCCCCACGGGTCTGCCTGCCTGCCTGAGTGTAAAGTGCTGAAGACACGTGGCCTCATGGGGCCTCTGGACCTTCGGACTGCCTTTTATCTCTGCCTTGTCCCAGCCTTCTCTTGAAGGCTTAATTCTTCTTGACAAATGATATACTCTGCACTCCTACGTAGATATTAAAGTTTTATATGTATCAAAAGACACTGAAGGGGGGCACCTGGGTGGCTCAGTTGGTTGAGCAACTGCCTTCAGCTCAGGTCGTGATCCTGGAGTCCTGGGATCGAGTCCCGCATTGGGCTCCCTGCTCGGCAGAGAGTCTGCTTCTCCCCTGACTTCTCTCCTCTCATGCTCTCTCTCTCTCTCAAATAAATAAATAAAATCATTAAAAAAAAAAAAGGGGCGCCTGGGTGGCTCAGTGGGTTAAAGCCTCTGCCTTCGGCTCAGGTCATGATCCCGGGGTCCTGGGATCGAGCCCCGCATTGGGCTCTCTGCTCAGCGAGGAGCCTGCTTCCTCCTCTCTCTCTGCCTGCCTCTCTGCCTACTTGTGATTTCTGTCTGTCAAATAAATAAAAAAAAAACAACTTAAAAACAAACAAACAAAACAAAACAAACAAACAAACAAAAGACACTGAAGGATCTGAGTATCCCTAGCCATCTTCTGCCCTCTTTCTCTCCCCTTCTTCCCTTAGATTTATTACTTTCATTTTGGTTGAACAAGCCATGGTTTGTTTTTCCTTCCTTTCCTCCTTTCTTTCCTTCCTTCCTTCCTTTTAAAGATTTTATTTTTTAAAAAAATATTTTATTTATTTGACAGAGATCACAAGTAGGCAGAGAGGCAGGCAGAGAGAGAGAGAGAGAGAGAGAGGAGGAAGCAGGCTCCCCATGTAGCAGAGAGCCCGATCCGGGACTTGATCCCAGGACCCTGAGATCATGACCTGAGCCGAAGGCAAAGGCCTAACCCACTGAGCCACCCAGGCGCCGCAAAGAGTGTGTATTCTCTATCTTTTTTTTTTTTTTTTAGATTTTATTTATTTATTTGACAGACAGATCACAAGTAGGCAGAGAGGCAGGCAGAGAGAGAGAAGGGAGGAAGCAGGCTCCCTGCTGAGCAGAGAGCCCGATGCGGGGCTCGATCCCAGGATCCTGGGATCATGACCTGAGCTGAAGGCAGAGGCTTTAACCCACTGAGCCACCCAGGCGTCCTAGATTTTATTTTTAAGTAATCACTACACCCATCCTGGGGCTCGAACTCACAACCCGGAGAGCAAGTCATATGCTCCATGGACTGAGCCAGCCAGGTGCCCCTGTTTTGCTTGCTTATGATATCATACGTTGTTAGTTACGTGTCCTTTCACTTTTCTCCGTTTATCTTCGTCTGCTGCTTTTGTTGTTTCTAAAAAAGGAAATATTTGGGTTTGACTGGTGTAGTTCATCCTCGCATTTTCCAAACACCCGTGAAGTGCCTACTTAAGCTACTTCTGTAAGTCGGCAGGGCCATGGACATAGCACAAGGCCCCTGCCGCTTGTCCACAAGTGCGGACACTCAGAAAAGGAAATGTAATAAACAAACAGGGTATGTGTTGTAGCAGGGGTGGATGGAAAAAAAAGTCTTTTGGAGAAGTTGAGAAAAACCGTCATCTGAGCTAGGTCTTGAATGAGCAGGAGCTCCTTGAGGTCGAGCGGAAGGGAAGGACACAGAATGGCAGGCGCAAAGGTGCAGAGGCCTGACACAGCTGGGCATGCTGTGGGACTGGCAGATGTTCGAAGGCTGATGTTGCTGGGCGGCTAGTCCCCGTGGAAGGTGATAAACTTGGGGAGGTCAGTGGCGAGCTTCTTCACTGCACACAGAAGGAGTTGGCTTCATCTGTCTGGAACCATGCAGGGGGTGCTGTGAGTGAGATGGTATGTTCCCAGGGGTGTTATGTTGGACCGTCTTAAGCTTCTGACTCCAGCTCTCAACCTTGAGCTTTCACCCTGGAAATAAAGTCTGTTCAGCACCTCTGGCTGGCACTTATCTGCCATGCCCAGGGCACCTTGGACTTACTATCATCTTTGCGCACTCTTCTGCCCCCCACCCTATACCCCCTGGCCTGCCTCCCTCTAGTTCTGGCTTTCCTAGGGTGGGGGTGGGCTGTGGCATGCAGAAAGGGAAAGGCAGAAGATGAGCCCTTCCACACCCTTGGCTCTCCCCTGGCCCCCCTTTCTGTCTGCTGTTTCTTCAGATCTTGGCTTCTGCTTTCTTCCAAATACACAGCTATCTTGGCTTCCAGCCCAGGTGGAGAGGGAGAAAGAACTTGTTTCCTTCAGCTCCTCTCTGAAAATAACCCGGCTGGCACTGGTCAGGAACAATAAGTTCCTGGCGTCTGGACCCCATGCTGTTGATGTCCGGCAGTCCCTGTTATGGACCTGTATTTTTTTTCTTGCTATGAACCTTGTCTCTGCCCCACTTCCCCTCCATCCCAGGATCTCCGTGGAGGGAGGTTAGATGATTTTCAAGGCCTCTGCAGAGGCCTCCAAGGCTTAGCACAGTGAAGTGATGGGGGGCGGGGGGTGGGGTGGGTGGGTCAGGGAACCCCGGGCACCCTGGGGAGATTGGGCTAATCTGTGGGAGGCCCTGCAAATTGGGAAAAGTCGGTCCGTTGTAGGAAAATGGTGGATGTCTCTAACTGAGGCCCAACCTTGGAATGTTTGCTACAAGCCCGAGCTTGCCCAGCAGGTGCCCAAGGCTCTTCTGGATGGAGCCAGACACTGGGGGTGGGGTGGGGCAAGACGGGGAGGGTGAGCTTCAACTCTCATGTCCGAACAGATTCATCTTAAAACATCACGAAGACCGGGTTGGAGTTCCTTCAGTCAAGTTAATAAAGCAAAGCATTGTGGTGGGCGCTCAGCAGTTGCCGCGTGATGAACTGTTTGAACCGGACTCGAGAGGAGTCTTGAAGGACGAGGAAGCCCTGCGGGGAAGCGGAGGTCTAGCGCCAAGTCCCAGAGGCTGGAGGAGACGCAGCTAGGTCGGGGAAAGAGGGGAGCTGCGTTCGGCCGGCTCTGAGAGCGCCAGCGGCCGTGCGAAGTGGGAACGACCACGCGGTGGCCTGCACCCGGGGCCAGGGGCAGACAGAGGACCGCCCCTCCAGGTCCCCTTCACGGGGCGGGACAAATCAGACTCCGCCCACCTAAAGGCGGCTCGGGGGTCAGCCCTCTTAGCGTCCGCCTGGAAGGAACCGTAGGGGCCCAGAAAGAGCGATCCGGGCCGTTCCTCTTTAAGGGGCGGGCGGGGGTGGGGCTCCCCGGCCTCTTCCCGGAGGCTGCGCCCATCCCCGGGCAGACGCGGACGCGGTAGCCGAAGCTTGCGCGGGTCTCCTTGGTACCCGGAGCCGGAGCCGAGGCCGTGGTGAGGCCGGGAAGGTAGGGGCAGGAGTCCAGCCACCACTTGACCGCAGGCTGCATCGTGTCGCCGGTTGCGCGGGCACCATGAGCCAGGACACAGAGGTGGACCTGAAGGAGGTGGAGCTGAACGAGCTGGAGCCCGAGAAGCAGCCGATGAACGCGCCGTCCGGGGCGGCCATGGCCGCGGTCGTGGCGGGCGGCGCGGAGAAGAACGGTCTGGTGAAGATCAAGGTGGCCGACGACGAGGCGGAGGCGGCGGCCGCGGCCAAGTTCACCGGCCTGTCCAAGGAGGAGCTGCTGAAGGTGGCGGGCAGCCCCGGCTGGGTGCGCACCCGCTGGGCGCTGCTGGTGCTCTTCTGGCTCGGCTGGCTCGGCATGCTGGCGGGCGCGGTGGTCATCATCGTGCAGGCCCCGCGCTGCCGCCAGCTGCCGGCGCAGAGCTGGTGGCACAAGGGCGCCCTCTACCGCATCGGCGACCTTCGGGCCTTCCAGGGCCCCGAGGGGGGCGACCTCGCCGGTGAGCTCCGTGCGCGGCCGGTTAAACCCGGAGTCCTGACCCCCTCCGCGCCCCGGAGTCGTCCCGCACCCTCCTTCCTCTCCTGGAGGAAAGCCGCCTCCGCTCCCTCTGGCGCGGGGTGGGGGTACCTGACTCAGCGGCTTCCCTTCCCCTGCGGCTCCGGAAGCCGGGCGCTGACGTTTCGCAAGTAATGTGCCGGGCATCTTACATCAGCACCCCTGGGTCTCGTGATCCAAGCTCACCCCCGACCCCACACTTAGTTCCCGGGAGAGGGGAGAATAGGGCGGATCAGGGGCCTCCCGGAGGGGCTTCACCTCAACCCTGCTTCCCGGTTTCAGGCTTGAAGGAACGTCTCGATTACCTGAGCACCCTGAAGGTGAAGGGATTTGTGCTGGGCCCAATTCACAAGAACCAGAAGGATGACCTCGTGGGTACCAATTTGCAACAGATCGACCCCACATTTGGCTCCAAGGAAGATTTTGACAATCTCTTGCAGTCGGCCAAGAAAAAGAGTGGGTGTCCTGGAGTTGCCTGGGAAGCAGCCGAGAAGGGCTTGGCCTTCTGGCCATAGGAAGGACAGAATAGGATTTTTGTTTGGTTCACTGCTGACTGGGTCTGAGTTTTCCTAAGGCAGGTACAGGGGAGGATTCTTAGGCTTCAGCCTAAAATGAATTTGTCACGTGATTCGGAGACGTACTTGCTTTGTGTCCAGCCATTTAACTTCTTGGCTTCAGTGCCCTTGTTTGCAAAATGTAGGCTTTTCCTGATTCACTGGTTTATTTTTATTTTATTTTTAAGTAGGCTCCGTTACCCTTGGGACTTGAGCTCATGACCCTAAGATCAAGACTCACATGCTTTACTGACTGAGCTAGCCAGGCGCCCCTAATTCTTGTAAACTTTTAAACTTTCAGAGGAGCGGATCCTTTTGAGAAAAATAGCCACATAAAATCAAAGGGCACCCTTTGGGGGGTGGGGAGCCCAGGGCCCCATAACTCAGCCTTCTCTACTACACTGTGTGCCTGCTGTCCTAGAAGATCCTTAAGCTGGTTTCAGATCTAAGCATTTGTGCCACGTGGTACATATGGAATAATCTGCCAGCTTGTATTTGTTGATTTCTAACTTTTCCCTCACCCCAGAGTCTTTCTCATGACTACGGTTTTCTCCATTGTTCCAGGCATCCGGGTCATTCTGGACCTCACTCCCAACTACAGGGGCCAGAACTCGTGGTTCCTCCCCACGGAGATGAACTCTGTGGCCACCAAGATGAAGGTGAGTTTCTTGATGCTGCTGGCAGGTGCAAGCTGGATGTTGGGGCTGTGTTGAGCCTCCTGGCAAGCCCCTGGCTCCAGCCGAGGGGCCCCTGGGTTCTTGGAGCCAAACTGGTGCACTCCTCCCGCAGGCAGGATGGGAGGCCAACAGCGCACCCCGCTCTTTTTGCTTGTTCCTTTTCTGGCCAGTGATTTTTCTTGTTTCCTTGACTCTTATGGTAACAGTGCCAAGAAAGGAATTTCTCAGATGTCAATCTGGGTTTGATTTTTCTTCCTTTTGGGAGAGGAAGCCCTTTCTCTGTGGGACTCCTGTTCTGTCTGGTTTCCCAGCTCTTGTTTGATGTGTTTTGGAGCAGAGCCCAGACTGAGCTTGTACGTGTCTGGGACTGTGCCACGTGTTCCGTATGTGCTCTGAATTTCTCTGTGACCACGCAGGGGCCCTGTCATCTCTTGTCTGTAAATGAAGAAGCTAAGGGTCAGAGGGGCTTGCAGTGTTTAGGATTGGAGGTCCTAGGTAGTCTCATTTCTGTGATCTGTGAGTGAAGGTATAGGTGCGAAGACGACCCAGCAGTCTGGGAATGGGACTTTGTCTCCTGAGCTCCTGGTGCCTGGGTTCTAGGACACTGACCAGGTCAGCAGGGGTAGAATAAAAATGGAGCAGACCCTTTGTTGGCCCCTGTGATTCTGAGTTAGAATTCTTTACTCCCAGCATTTCCATAGGACCCTTGGTCATCCAGTTCAGCCCTTGCTAATTGCTGGAAGACCCTTTAAGAGTGATTGATGGAGGGGAGGGCGTGGGTGCACCTTGCTGGCCCAGTCAGGAGCGACTCTTGATCTCAGGGTGACTCTTTTTTTTTTTTTTTTTTTTAAATTTATTTATTTGTCAGAGAGGGAGAGAGAGCGAGCGAGCACAGACAGAGTGGCAGGCAGAGGCAGAGGGAGAAGCAGGCTCCCTGCTGAGCAAGGAGCCCGATGTGGGACTCGATCCCAGGACGCTGGGATCATGACCTGAGCCGAAGGCAGCCGCTTAACCAACTGAGCCACCCAGGCGTCCCAATCAGGGTGACTCTTGATCTCAGGGTCGTGAGTTCGAGCCCCACGTCGGTGGTAGAGTTTACTTAAAAAAAAATCTTAAAAGTTATTAATGAAGTCATTAAGTCATTAATGTAATTATTAAGTAATTATTAATTATTAATAATAAAAGTTATTAACGAAGAAATGTTTTTAGATGGTAGATGGTGTGGCGTGAGGCCTGGTAGCTTCAGATGAAAATGGAGGCAGAAAAAAGGAAAATGAAAATGGAGGCGAGAGGAGAGAGCACAGGACCGGGGGCTGTGGAGGTGGGGCCCTATGTTCTACATTCACCTGTTGCCTGGAATTCAGGCCTGGGCCTGTGCTGCAGAGCTGACTCCACTTTTCAGATCTTCAGCTAGACTGCCCCGGGGCTGTGCTTCGAATTACAC
The DNA here is from genome assembly GCA_004024625.1 of Mellivora capensis. Classification (NCBI taxonomy): domain Eukaryota; kingdom Metazoa; phylum Chordata; class Mammalia; order Carnivora; family Mustelidae; genus Mellivora; species Mellivora capensis. The sequence continues at coordinate 99,414 of PISX010003701.1, forward strand.
TCTTTCATCCTTGGCCTTGCTCTGACCTGCTCTCTTCCTTCTATCTTTCCCAGGCCTCAGGACGCTGGGAGAGGAGTAAGGACACTTGTGGGATCTTGGCTAGCATTTCGGGTCCCGTGTCCACTGCTCTCTGATTTTGGTCTTGGGCTTGCTTCCTTGCTGCTCTGGGAGTGTTGCCTCATTTCTGACATGAGCATATGAGCGTTCCATACATTCTAAGGGTTAAATGAAGTCATGTTTACGAACATACTTTTTCTCTTGGGCTTTTCCCTATAGGTGTCCAAAGGTGGACCTGTGTGATTTGCCCTGGGGAGGAACAGAGAAGTGAAATGCCATAGGTTAGAAATCAGTGATAGTTCAGATGCGGGCGGGGTGGGGGTTAGGGACGAAGGCTAAACCTTTATGATAGAGGTGGTTAAGTGAGGCAGGTCAAGGCAAGTGACTCTCCCAAGGTCAAGGGGAAGTGCATCCTGGACAGGGTTTGACGTGGGGTGGAATTTTTTTTTTTAAAGATTTTATTCATTTATTTGACAGAGATCACAAATAGGCAGAGAGGCAGGCAGAGAGAGAGAGGGGGTAAGCAGGCTCCCCGCTGAGCAGAGAGCCCGATGCGGGGCTTGATCCCAGGACTCTGGGATCATGACCTGAGCCGAAGGCAGAGGCTTACCCCACTGAGCCACCCAGGCGCCTCACATAGGATGGATTTTGTAAGGCTTTGTCAGAGTATCAATACTTTTTCCCTGTTCTTTTGCCCCCTTCCCTGTAGGATGCTCTGAGTTTTTGGCTGCAGGCCGGTGTGGATGGGTTCCAGGTTCGGAACGTGGAGAGCCTGGTGGTGAGTCCCTTTCCATGTGAGAGGCAGAGCCGGGGTGAGAGCAGAGGGACTCTCCAGGCTTGGTAGCATTCCCTGCTTCTTGACTTGGCTTTTTTCTCCTCCAGGATGCGCCTTTGTTCTTGGCCGAGTGGCAGAACATGACCAAGAGCTTCAGTGAGGATAGGTGAGTGCCAGACCTCCCCCGCCATCTCTGCTCCGTTGAGGGCTAGGCCCCAGGGACGGGGGACTTCCCAGTCCAAAAAACCTTCTCCACCTTCATTCTTTTCTTGCTCTTTACCAACCTTGCCCCCCACCCTGGCTCCGGGCAGGCTGCTGATTGCCGGGACCGAGTCCTCTGACCTTCGGCAGATCCTGAGCCTGCTGGGATCCGCCAAGGACCTGTTGTTGACGAGCTCATACCTGCCAAGCTCTGGTTCCACTGGGGAGCACATGGAATTCCTGGTCACCCAGTATCTGAACGCCACTGAGGATCGCTGGTGCAGCTGGAGCGTGAGTACCATGGCATGGGAGAGAGGCGGTAGAGGGGGGCCTCCGGGAGGCAGGGGTGTTGGCAGATGGAGGCACAGGCGGGCTTTGGGGTTCACCTCCATGCATCCATTCCTGCAGCTGTCTCAGACGGGGTTCCTGGCTTCCCTCGTGCCGGCTCACCTCCGCCGTCTCTACCAGCTGCTGCTCTTTACCCTGCCCGGCACCCCGGTTTTCAACTACGGAGATGAGATTGGCCTGGAGGCAGCTGCCCTTCCTGGCCAGGTACGGCTTGGTGCCTCCCCACGCACGCTGTGGGGAGGTTGTGTGGGTGGCAGCAGGCAGACGGGAGCCTTGGCCGAACCGCGTCTGATCCCCGGTTAGCCCTGATTGGTCACCGTGCGGCCTCGGCAAGTCATTTCACGGCCATCGCCTTGATCATCTCTTCTGGGATATTGCGCTTCTTGTAGGGATTCAGTGAGAGCCTATTTTAAGATGCGATGGCTGAGCTGACCCCCGCTAGGTATTCGGTATGGGAGCCAGCCCTGGCCTGTCCATTCATTCATTCGTTTGTTCTCGCGTTCAGGGGACTCTGTGCCCTCCAGCAACTCCTGGTTCAGGAGAGGGCCCAGAGGAGTCCGAAAAATGCACGGCGGCCCCCGCTGTGGTCGGGGTAAGGGCACAAAAGCGCTGGCTTACCTTTAGCCGTAGGCTTGGAGGTCGGCACCCCGGCTGATGTGCGTGGAGCTGGCCGTCTAGTTATTCCGCAGTTTTCTGGGGTCACTGTGCCACTCGCAGAGGATACAGCAGTGCACAGAAGAGCTGCGGGTGGTGAAGTTAGATAATAAAACAGAATAAAGGTGCCCAGTGCTGCTCAGTGCTGTGCCAAAGAGAGCAGGGCCAGGGGCCTAGAGGAAAGGGATGGGGGACGTTTTCCGTCGAGGGGCCACAGAAGATCCGGTGGGGCAACAGAGCAGAGGCTGGAGGGCTGTGAGGGAGCTGGCTGTGGCTGAATGGGAGAAGAGCCCTCCAAGGGTAGGGCCCCGCGTGGGCAGGGACCCGAGGCAGGAGCCTGCCTTGCTTGTCCAGTAGAAGTCAGGCCACAGTTGGGGACAGTGTGGGACTAGGAGAGGGAGGAGAAGGGAGAGCAGGCCCAGGCCTTTTCCAAGTCCTGTTTTCTCTGCTTCTCAGCCTGCGAAGGCTCCATTCATGCTCTGGGATGAGTCCAGCTTCCCCAACATCTCAGGATCCGGAAGTGCCAACATGAGTGTACAGGTAAGGGTTTTGGGTGGGCCAGGCCTGCTCAGCAGAGGGCGGGCAGGTGGCTTCTAGAAGCTTGTGCCCAGGGGCGTCCTTCATCTTTTCCTGCTATCCGTGGTCCTTTGCAGAGCCAGAGTGAAGACCAGGGTTCCCTCCTCTCCCTGTTCCGGAGGCTGAGCGATCAGCGGGGCAAGGAGCGCTCTCTGCTGCACGGAGACTTCCACGTGCTCTCCTCCCCCGAGCCTGACCTCTTCGCCTACATCCGCCACTGGGACCAGAACGAGCGCTTCCTGGTGGTGCTCAACTTCGGGGGTGTGGGCCACACTGCCATGTTGGGGGCCTCCAGTGTGCCGGCCAGCGCCAGCCTGCCGGCCAGTGTCGACCTACTGCTCAGCACCGATGTGGGCCGTGAGGAGGGCGTGTCTCTGGAGTTGGAGCACTTGAACCTGAAGCCTTATGAAGGGCTGTTGCTCCGCTTCCCTTACGTGGCCTGATAGGACCCACCTCCCCTCCCCTCCCTGGGCCCTTCAGGTCCTGGTTTCTTTTCCCTTTTTTTTTACTGTCACAGATTACAGGTGAAACCCCAGATTAAGGTGTGTTCCGGCTTCAAATAAAAGCCACTCCCACCTGGTGAGCTCTTGTCCTCTTTCCACCTCTCTGTCAGGGCAGGGGCCCCCTCCCTGCTCCCCCTCCTTCTTTTCCCTCTGCCCCCATCCCCCCAGGCCTGCCCATAGTGATCAGAGCCAGAGAGTTTCGGGTTTTCGGGCATCTGCTCTAGCCCAGGGAGGGAGGGGCCTTTCAAGCGGGCCTCTCCTGGAGGTCTTGGGTCTTACCGATTTTTTTCCCTTCTCCTCTTCAGCAATGGTCTCCAGCCAAGTGTGGTCAGGTTTCCTTGTTTATGCAGACTTGGCCTTTCAGGGAGAAAGAGGGAAAGCCGGGTGGCTTGTTTTCCAAGAGGTACTTCTAAAGGATACTAGAGGGCATTCGTTCAATAGGACTCGCTTGTGTCCTTAGCACATGGCAGTTGTTTCCGGTGCTGGGGTCCCAGGAGGGAACAAAGTACAAAATCCCTCTCTCCTTGGGGCTTATAGTTTAGTGAGGAAATGGAGGAGAAAGGTGAGTGACATTTAGAGGGCCATGGAGTGATGGGGAAAGAGTAACAGGGAAGGGAGGGCAGGGCCCAGGGTGGAGGGAGTTTGGGGAGGGGCTGGAGTCCTCTCCTGGGAGGTGATGTTCAAATGGAAGGAGGGGGTTCCTTTGCCAGATACCTGGGGAAGGGGGCTCCCTGGGGCCCTCGGGCAGGGTATTCCTTAATCAAGGATCGGGGTACAGGGTCTCATTGGCAGGGGTGAGTTAGATCACGAAGGTTCCAGTAAGGCGGTCACAAAGAATTTGGCCAGCTGCACAGTCTGAGGACACAGTCCCACAAGACTGCCCTTACTTCAAACACCAGCTGCATGTTCCAGGCCTCTAAACCATCCTCAGTGGATAATTTGCTAGAATGACTTACAGAACTCAGGAAAGTCCCAAGATGATGGTGTTTTAATAGCGGAAGGATGCATGTGCCACCAGAGGATGGGGTGTGTAGGGGGGGGAGGTCTGGGGGGCTCAAGGTGTGAAGCTCCCAATGGGTTGTCCTCTCCGGGTGGAGCACTGGACCCTGGTTTATAATGTCCAGTGTGGCCCAGCAGAGAAGCTCCCCTGAGCCTTGGTGTCCAGGGTTCTCCTTGGTTCCCACATGGCCAACCTTAAGTCTCCACTTCCTCCCAGAGGTCGTGTGTCCCAAAGCACTTCTTGTAAGTCACATTGTTAGACTGACGGACGACGTCTGAGGGCTCCAGGTAAACACCCCTATCAGGACATTTCAGGGGCTTAGATGTTGGCTAAGCTGAACTGTGCTCCACACACGGTCTGAGGGAGTGGGATGGGAGTTGGAGGGTTTCGAGCAGCAAGTGTGGTCTGACTTTGATTTTTGAGGACTCAAGGTCCGTCTCGCTAGCTGGGAGGCTAGGTGGGGGGTGGTTAGGGCTGCAGCTTACTAGGCTTACTGGGGTAGCAGTAGTGGATGAGCTACGTGCACGGACTTGGCAGGTAGACCCATGGGATTTTCTGTAGGATCTTTCTCTGGCAGTCTTGATCCTTAGGTTGGCCTCACAGCCCTGGGGATTAAGTTGGGCCCTCCCAGCTTTCTTAGGGAAAAGAACAGTTGATTCCTACAAG
>PISX010003701.1:104293-114569 GCA_004024625.1 Mellivora capensis
TCTCCTCCCTGAGGCTCTGCTCCCAGGAGGCTGACTCCAGCCTTCCCTGTTTCTCTCTTGCTTCTGCCCTGGCCTCCCCTCCAGCCCAGGTGGTATCATGGTGTCACTAAACATGGAGCCTCATCCTGATTTCGTGCTTTGCAATTTCCTGTAGACTTTCGCTTTTTCAAAAGCCCTTTCCCAGTTCACATCGGGATACTGAGTAGCCTAGGGGGGCCCTGGATATAGAAAAGTCAGGATGATTATAAGGTTTTGGCCGAGTAGTGGGGAGACTGCTAGAGGAACAGGTTTAGTTTTTACAAAGATCATAAAACACACCACGTGAACTGTTTTAAGGTGTGCTGTTCAGTGGCATTAAGTATATTCACACTGTGGCCCTACCAACGCCACCATCCACCTCCAGGACGCCATCATGTCGACCTAATGTACCCATTAAACAGAACTCCGTCCCTCTGTATTTTAAATTTTTTTAAGAAGATTTTATTTATTGGAGCACAAGCAGGGGGAAAGGCAGGGGGAGAGGGAGAAGCAGACTCCCTGCTGAGCAGGGAGCCCCATATGGGTCATGATCCCAGGACTCTGAGATCATGACCTGAGCCACCCCCACCCCCACCCCTGGCCCATATTCAATTTTATTTTTATTTCATTTTATTACTTTTGAAAGATTTTATTTATTTGACAGATCATAAGTAGGCAGAGAGGTAGGCGGGGATGGGGGAAAAGCAGGCTCCCCACTGAGCAGAGAGCCCGATGTGGGGCTCAATCCTAGGACCCTGGGATCATGACCTGAGCCGAAGGCAGAGGCTTTAACCCACTGAGCCACCCAGGTGCCCTGTGGGAGTTAATTTTTAACCCGATTTCTGAAATGATTCCCACAGCACTTTGGGAATCTCTATATCAATGTTTCGCGAACTTTCTGAATTATATCTGAGGAGCAAAGAGGAGGGCAAAGAAGTTCCAGTTTTTCTCCTGAATGTCCTGTTTCAGCAGGATCTGGGAGAGGACATCAGAATCTTTGTAAGAAACTGAGATAAGAACAGGAAAGAACACGGCTCTCACTGGTAGGATGCGACATGGTCAGGTTTGAGTTGCAGGAAGCTCACTCCGGCTCTGGTGTTGGGGAAGAAGAGGAAGGTGGCCAGGAGCCCTCTAAGAGGCTGCTGGAACAGCCCGGGGAAGATTCAGAAGTGAAGGAGGCAGAGGCTGTGGGGTTGGAGAGGAGGGGATGGTTTGGAGAGATGTTTCAAGAGAAGAAGCTCCTGGATTTCCTGAGTGCCTAGGAGGGATGGACTTGATGTGAAGGAAGAAGGGAGCTGTGTGGTGATGCTGAGTTTCTGGCTCAGGTGGTTAGGAAGCAGGCTGGGATCCTCAAGCTGGGTGGGGGAGGCAGGAAGAGAAGCAGCTGTAGGCGGGAAGGGGATCAGCTCCACATAGATGTGCTGGGTGTAGGTGCCCTTGGACTTGCAGGTGGAGGCTTCCAGCAGGGGAGGGTCTGCAGCTCAGCAGAGGGGTAGAGGTGGGGTTCATACCGTGAGTGTGAAGGGCACCCTGGGGAGCATGGGGGGTGAAAAGGGTGGAAGGGAGAGGTTGGAGCCCTGAGGCCTGGCACCATTTACAGGACAGACATGGAAGAGGGACCCCGGAAGAGAACAGAGCCCTGGGGGCGTGCGGGTGGGAAGGCAGGACAAAGAGACCAGGCTGGTGTCAGCTAGAGCAGAGCTGTCCCAGGTGGTCTTCAGTTTGGTGACATCATTGGTGGTCTTCTGGCAGCCCCCTCCAGACCGTTTCCAGGGGACAATGGGGAAATGGAATTTTCTAATTCTCAGAGTAGGAGGTATTGCACAAGTTTCTAGATAGTCTCAGTGGGTGTTCCTGGTTTTCTTCAGCAGCAAAAGAATGTATTGAAAGGCCATCAGGAATTCCCGGGAGGAGGGAGAACCAGACTTGGAAAATGGGCAGGAAGCAAGTGCCAAGCAGCAGGAAGGACAATTGTCTTTTAACTGGAACAGCCTGGGAGGCTGCCACCAGGGGACACACTGCAGTGTGTGTGCGGTTGGGCACAAAAGCCGTGGGCTGTGGGGACGGGGTGTGGGGGACACCGAAATTCAGACCCCAGGTCCCGTGCCTGCCCAGAGGGGCACCCTTTCCCAGTTCACACTGGGGTGCTGGTTAACCTATGGTTAACCTAGGGGGAGCCCTGGATATAGAAGGGGTCAGGATGATTGTAGGTTTTGGCCAGAGCAGGCGGAAGACAGGATGTACCTTTACTGAGGTGGGGAAGACTGCCGGAGGAACAGACTTAAAAGGAGAAATGAACAGTTTGGCCTTGGTGGCTCTGAGATTAGACAGACACCTCGGTGGAAATGTCAGGATGTTAGCAGGGCGTACCGCCCCAGCATTAGCGCAGTGGCCTGGGCTAGAGATTCGAACCTGGGAGTCGTGGGTACAACTGGCATGGAGAGCCGCAGAATGGCAGGAGGAGACCAGGAGGGTAAGGGTAGAGAGGGCAGAGAAGAGGAACAAGGGGCCAGAGCAGGTGAGAGACAGGGGCCAGCAGCAGACACCGAGAGCGAGGGGCAGCAAGGTGGATGGGAGGGGGTGCCCTGGAGACCAGGTTCCTTGCTCAGCAGGGAGCCTGCTTCTCCCTCTGTCTGCTGCTCCCCCCTGCTTGTGCTCTCTCTCTCTCTGACAAATAAATAAAAATCATTTTTTAAAGAATTTATTTATTTATCTGACAGAGAGAGGATCACAAGTAGGCAGAGAGGCAGGCAGAGGGAGAGGGGGAAGCAGGCTCCCCGCCAAGCAGAGAGCCCGATGCGGGGCTCGATCTCAGGACCCTGAGATCACAATCTGAGCTGAAGGCAGAGGCTTAACCCACTGAGCCACCCAGGTGCCCCTAAATAAATAAAAATCTTAAAAAAAAAAATTCCAGGTCCGTCTAACTGGTGGAGTGAAAATAACCTTGGCTCAGCCTAAGGAGAAAAAATGTTGCCTTTTTTTCTGAAGCCATGGAAATGAAAGCAGCTTCTTTCCTGCAGCTGAAAACCATCCTTGTGAATGTTACTGCTTACAAGAGAATCTTGTCAGACAATCACATTTAAGAGGCGGTTGCTTTGTCCTGTGAAAGTAACCTTTAACTTTTACAAAGCTTGTGATGCTGATCGCTTGTCTTCCTTAATAATGGGTTGCCCTGGCAATAATATTTAAATTCACTTCTCTGTTTTCTCGAAGGTATAAATACCCGTGAGTTTCTTTGTTAAGGCAGAAGGGGAGCACGGGGCACCTCCCTCGGGTCCCACATTCAGGAGCTAATGGAATCCCGGTGATTGTGACTGCGAGGTCTCTACAACGAAGATCTCATTCAAATGAACACCCAGGAGGCAAGGGCACACCTTGTGGGGGTGGAGGGCAGGAGACAGAAGAGAGGTCAAAGTTGAGGACACCTTTGGGGAGAAGGCCAGGAAGCTGCCTGAGGACTAGTACAAGGAGACGTGGATGGCACCATGGGCCCACTGGCTGATGGTGTCAGTCTACGAAGGTGGCGGGACCTTTTCCCCAGCCATCCTTGGCTGTCCACGTGTGGGATCAGGGAAGCTGGATGGTGGAGTTCATCTGGGTAGTGCATTTGCAGTGGAAACCCGGGGCCAGGGGGCCGTGGACAGTTGTGGCTTGGATGAGAGATTGCCCAGTGCCGGCTTCTCAGGGGAGGAAGCTCGATGGCAGGGGAGAGGAGAAGCAGCGCCTCCCTCCAGGGCTAGTAGGGAGGTCTCTGGGGCTGAGGAGATCATGACATTGGCACTGCTAAGCCACGTGGGTCACCCAGCCAGGGTAAAGGGGAGGAGAGCAGGGACTCAGAGATCACTCAGGAATGGCCTCTTAGCTCTATCCCGTCTAAACCTATTAGCTCAGTTTCCTCATTAGGAGATGATCTGAACTCTTTATTCACAAAACTTATGACACCAAATTTTGTGTGTGTGTGTGTGTGTGTGTGTGTTTTCTCACACCAGCCACTTCTCCTACAGTGCAATTCAATTCTGGCTCTATCTACCAGAGTCCCTCTCAGGTCCCACAGTTCTAAGGGCTCACTCCCCCAGACTGCCATCCTTTGAGATGCCAGTCGTAAGTGCCAGGTTGTCCCTGGAAATTCTGACCAACGAGCTAACAATTCAAAGGGCTCCATGGGTTTCAGAATTCTCCAGGACGATGCACCCAACTCAGGAAAGTGCTTTCCTTACCATTAACAGTTAATTCAGTTTATTATAAAAGTTACAACTCAGGAACGGATACATAGAAGAGATGTAAGGGGCAAGGTTCCGGGGAGGGAAGGTGCACAGGGAACGTCCATGCCCTCTGGGCGTACCACCCTCCCAGCACCTTGATGTGTAAGCAGATCTGGAAGCTCTCTGTTCTCTGTCATTTAGGAGTTTTAATGGAGATGCCATCAAATAGGCATGATGATCAAGTCCTTGGCCATTAGTGATTGGAAGGAAATCTCCAGCTCTTCTCCCTTCCCCGAGGTCATGGGTGGGACTGGAAGTTGCAAGCCTCTTTTTAGGGGTTGGGTCCTCTGGCAACCAGCCCTCCCACCCTCCTCAAGCTCTGTAGGGTCCCTCCACCCCAACAGTTGCATCATTACCATAAACTCTGATCCTGGTTCCTGACACAGAGCTCCCAAATCCCTCAGAATTTCCTGGGTGATAGGAGTGCCTTTTTTTCTTTCTTTCTTTCTTTTTTTTTTTAAAGATTTTATTTCTTTATTTGAGAGAGAGGCAGTGAGAGAGCATGAGCGAGGAGAAGGTCAGAGGGAGAAGCAGACTCCCCGTGGAGCTGGGAGCCTGATGCGGGACTCGATTCCGGGTCTCCGGGATCATGACCTGAGCCGAAGGCAGTCGTCCAACCAACTGAGCCACCCAGGCGTCCCATGGAGTGCCTTTTTTTCTAATGTGAAGACTCTCGTTAGGCTCCTGGATAGCTTTGAGAGGGGCCTTAGGAGCTTGGAACTTTGAGTGCCCATTTCAGCTTCCAGGGAGAAGAGAGGGGCTAGAGGTTGAGTTAATAATCCATCACACTTACACACTTACAATAATCCATCACACTTACCTCCATAAAAATCCCAGCAGTATGGGGCTCGAGGGGTCCCCAGTCAGTGAACACATTCTTGTGCTGGGAAGAGGGTGTACCCCACTTCCACGGGAACAGAAGCTCCTGACTTGGGACCCTCCAGACCTCGCTGTTCCTCTGTCCATTCTCCTTTATCGTCTCTATCATATAACCCGTAAACGTGTTTATCCGAGTTCCCTAAGCAAAGTATTGAACCAGAGGAGGGGGTTGTGGGAATCCCAACTTGTAGCCAAATCAGACAGAAGTATGGGTCCCCTCACGACCACTACTTGAGATTGGTGGGAACGAGGGGGAAGTCTCATGGCCCTGAGCCCTTAGCCCGTGGGATCTGATGTTAGCTACAGGTAGATTGTGTCAGAATCAGTTGTTGGACACCTGGCTGATGTTGGAGAATTAGCTGATGTGGAAACAACAAACAAACTGCCATTTGGTGTCGGAGATTTTGTGAGTAGAGTGTAAAGGAAACAGAATTTTTAGTGGGGCAAGAAAATTCCAGGCAGAGGAACTGGAAAGAGTGGAAAGTATGAATGAGTGGGCTTGGGGCCTGTGTGAGGACCAGGGGAATTTCTGGGGCTGTCTAGGGTCCATGGGATGAGGGGTCACAGAAGAGCCTGGATGGAAGGCTGTTGGAGGCTGAGGACCTTGCATTTTTATCTCAAGCTATTGGCCAGTTGTTAGCAAAAGATTGGCAGCATCAGATCTATGTTTTGGCAAAATCCCCTTGGCTGAAGCATGGAGAATGAATGGGAATGGGATCAATTAAGTCAGGGGTTGGCAAACTACGGCTGGTTGGCCTGGTTTTGTACCCATTGTAAGTTAAGAATGAGTTTTGCATTTTTAAATGGCCGGAAAAAAAATCAAAGGAAGAATAAGGTTTTGTGACACATGAATATTATATGCAATTCAAAGCTCAGTGGAATTTAAATAAAGTTTTATTGGAACACGGCCATGTTCATTCACTTAGGTATTGTTTATGGCTGCTTTTTCCTACAATGGCACAACTGAATAGTTGTGACAGCATCCATAATACGTAAGTAACTGCATAATATCCTTAATTTTGCCTCTTGGTCCACAGAACCTAAAATATTTACTATCTGGCCCTTTATAGAAAAGGTTTGTTAACCCCTGAATTAAGGGGTAGTTTAGGCATTTTAGGCACTCTTGCACTAGGGTGGTGATGAGCAGACAGGGAGCGCTGGATGAATTTAGGAACTGTCCAGGAGGTGGACTGACCCAACTGGTACAGGGAATTGAGAAGGAAAAGGAGTCCAAGGTGACTCACAGATTTCTGAATTGAGCTTTGCGTGGATGGTGGTGCTAGCCAGGCCAGGAACACCGGGAGGGGGAGTAGAACTGGGGGGTGTACAGGGACCTGTAGGACTTGCGGGGAGAGTGACGGTAGTTTTCAGGCTTATTTTGTGTGATAGTCCGATTCCTGGAGTGACGCAGTTTGCGTGTGTTAAAGATGCAAAGAACAAAGACATCACCTCAAAGTCTTTGGAGCTTGCGGCTGGTGTGGGACACCTGCCATTCCAAAGGCTTTTGTGCTATAAAGGTAGGTGGTACCTGTCTAAATGTCCAGTTGGATCAGTGTCTGTTATTGACGATTCCAAAAGCCTGGGGGAGGCACTGGGAGAACATAGGGGGGGGCTGTCCCTCCATGCCAAGCCCCCCCCCAACACCCCCACCCGTCCATCTCTTACTTGTCTGGTAAAGCTGGCATACAGGAGAGAGGTCAGGCTTGCCCCAGCAGGTTTAGCCTAGTAGCCAAGTGAACTGGTCCTTCCGGGGCTTCGGGTTCCTGCCGAGATGTGGGGGCAGTTGCTGAGGTGGTCAACCATCTACTCTATTTTTTGCCTTGGGGTCCTGCTCTCTGAGAAGGTCCCCTGGCAGGTTTTAAGCGCCGATTCTCGGCAGGGCAATTCCCTCGGTTGCCCGCAGATGGCGCTCAAGTGATGCGGTGAGAACTGCCGGGTGGCGGGGAGGGGGCAGCCCGGACGACAAAGTCCTACCGCGTGCCCCTTCTCTAGGCCTGCTCCAGTTTGGTAGGGGCAGGAGGTGGCATTCACAAAGCCACCTCATTCTTTCCTCACTTCCTGTTCATGTTGGAAACAGCCCTTGTTCCTAGGGCCAAGGAGGACACTTTCAGGGCAGGGTGGCGGCGGTGGGGGGGTGGTTTGCCATGTTTGGGGTGGACTGATGCCATATCCAGCCACCTTCTCCTGTCAGCCTCTAGCCATTTCCTCCATCTTCTGGCAGCTGGCTTTGAAGGACTCCTGCTTCAGAGGCTTGCAGGGCGCAGGCCCCATGTTTGGGATGCTGCCTTAGTGGATTGCAAGTCCTTCCCCACCTAGGCTTGCCCCCGACACTCCTTTCTGCAAGACCCGCTTCTCCCCCCACAACATCCCCTCCCAGGCCGGGGTGGGGGATGGGCCTCTGGACTCCATAAAGCCGTGGCTGGAGGTGTAGGGAAAGGTGTAGGTCTGGAACAGCCTCGAACTCTGGTAACAGTGGTCCCGGCTTGCAGAGCCTGGGAGGGGCTTTCTTCCTGATCTCTCCGGCCCTCTTCCCTCTTCTGCCAGGAGCTCATTCCCCTTGAGGAGACTGAAAATAAGAGACTTGCCTAGGGTTGCCTGGTGGGGGCCACGGGCAAGGTAGGACTCTAAAGGGGGCTCAGGGCTACGAGGGAGCAGTGGTGAGGAAGGGGCGCTTCCATTGTCTAGAGGTGACATAGTATGGGAAGCTTCCCTTTTGAAGGCTTCTGGGGTCCTGACTGCTGTGGGGGGGGGGTGACCTTCCATACCCTCTCTGTAAAAAGTTCAGCTCACCCAGGACCTCATTCCTTTAACCAGCGTTTCTCAAACTTTAGCCTGCATCAGCACACTTGAAGAACAGGGCTGGGCTCGCTTGACCCGAGTTTCTGGATCAGTACCTCTGGGGTGACCCTGAGAACTTAGAGATCTAACAAGTTCCTGAGTGATACTAATGCTACTGGTCAGGATGGCGGTGTCTTCAAGGATTAACTCAGGAGGTCTGGGTGGTCCAAACCCGGCACATTCTGGAGAAAGGTTTGGTCCTCGCCCAGGGTCCGTGGGAGATCACCCCCAGGCCCTTGGAATATCCCACCTGATAAGAGTATCTTTGTTTACCTGGGGGCCCTGGGCCTCGTGGTATCAGATTAGCCTCTGGAAGGGCTGGACACTGAGTAAATAAGGCCAGCCAAGTGGGTCAGCCAGGCTTACATGAGCAATTTCCAGTAGAAACATTGGACACCAAGGCTCAGGTAAGCTTTGTGGTTGGTAATCTTTCATGCATGTTGTCACACATGTCATGCATGGAAGGCTTAAATGTTGTCCCCATGACTCCTGCTGGGAAAGGACAACTGGAAGCTTGCACCTGGTCTCTTTTGGACTCTGCCCTAAGTGTTATTAGCTTTTGCTGATTTTTTCCCCTAAAGACAGGGAGTCAGAGTATAGGGAGGGAGCAGGGCAAGGACAGAGAATCCTAAGCAGGCTTCATGTGCCCAGTGTGGAGCCCAATGCAGGGCTCCATCCCACAACCCAGAGATCATGACCAGAGCACAAATCAAGAGTTGGATGCTTAACTGACTAAGCCGCCCAGGCGCCCCTCCTTTGCTGATTTTAATTTATATCCTTTTACTATAATAGATTTTAACCATGAGTGTAACAGCTCTGCTGAGTTCTGTGTGTCTTTCTAGCAAATCATTGAACCTAAGTGTGCTCCTAAGGACCCCCTATGAGAACCACTACTCTATGCTGTGGGGCTGACCTCTCGAAGATTCCTTTGCTTTAAGCTTTAGGGTCCCCTCACCAATGAGATGCCTAGAACCTGGCCCGAGGGTCCCCTTTATGGAATGCTTTGGCCTGGACCCCAAGTGTCCCCTCTCCCTAGTCCACGGGTCAGCAGGCTGTGAACTGCCTGGAAGGCTGGGTGTTGCTTTGTAGGCTAACCCTGAATGGTCCTCCTGGGTCACCAGGCCCTGGTCTCCCCATCTGTAAATGGGGCCTTGAAGCAGTTCTCCTCTCTCTGGTTCTAGTAGGCCCCCAGAGCAGCCACATATGACAAAGCTGATAGAGAATATGCTGGGCTACGGGCAAGGGCAATTTATTTTACCTGGCCTCCCTACTGCCCGTGAGCGCCCTACTCACCTGAGCCGGGGACCTTGGAGTGCTGGGGCCCACAGGTTTCAGGAGATCCAGACACTCAGTGCTGTCCCTCCCGGGACCACCTGTTCCACAGTACTTGGGCCCTCTCTGTCCCATTCTGCCCTGGCCTAAGCCCAGGCCCACGATCCAACACAGGGAAGAAGGCCCCAGAGTGCCCTCTGGGTATGTGGCTTTATTCACAGACTCAGCACTTGCTGAGAATAGAAGGAAAGAAAATGGGGGGGGGGGCAGGCTGGGTCTGGAGATAAGGGCGGCTGGGAGGCCATGCATGGGTTGGACTGGGAGCTCACAGGAGAGGACCCGTCGGCTGGGCCAGGCCTGTGTGGGGCAGGCTGGACGCAGGCAGCATGCGGGAGACCTGGCTAGGCCTGCGTGGAGCAGATCCATCCAGGTGGCGGCTGTGAGCCAGAGAGGGAGGGAGGGACCGAGGGTTTCTCTGGGGCAGAGGGTATGGGCATGGGGCTGGACAGCAGGCACCCCTGCCCCTCATTCCCAGGGAAACGACAGAGTGGGACAGTCAGAACATCTGGAGCCTGGTCCTGCTCCTGCCTCGGGACTTGGTGTGTGACGACAGCCAAGCTGGTCTCTTCTGGTGACATTGTCCTGCTGATGCTTGGACGTTTGCTGTGGGGACACTCTGGGGACATCTGTAGGGAGGCTAGACAACCCTGGAGAGTGTGCCTAGGACCCAGCGGCAGCGGCAGGGGTGGGGTGGGGTGGGGGTAAGAGGGGGCTGTGCCCGGGGAGGGAGGGGATACCCAGTATCCAGCCAGGGGGCGCTGCCTTGGAGCCTAGCTTTCCTCTCAGTGGTTGGCATCAGCTCCCAGCTGTTGGCCCCGAGGGGCGGGGTACCATCTCCCATGCCATAGGGGCCAGCCCCTGGGCCAGGGATGACTGGAATGTGAACCTATTTTCTCCTGGCCCAGCCTGCTGGCTCCCCACAGATTTCCTGCCTGAAGGCAAACAAG
>PISX010003701.1:114669-133198 GCA_004024625.1 Mellivora capensis
ACCCCCCCCCCCCACCCAAGCTTGGTGAGGACAGAGCAGGGCCCTGGGTCTGAGGTCGCAGCCCCTGCCCGCTTCCTTCCTGCCCAGCAGTCCCAGGGCCTGGGGTGGTGGGCCTGGACGGCGGCTAGGGGCCCTCAGCACTGGCGGGAGGGGGTGCGGTGCACAGAGCCCGGGCGCTTGGGGATCTTGCGCCAGCGACGCTTGTCCCAGCGGCAGAGCAGCAGCAGGCGGAAGGTGTCCCGGAAGGCTTTGTTGCAGAGCGCGTAGCACATGGGGTTGATGGTGCTGTTGACGTAGCACAGCCAGTAGCCCAGCTCCCACAGGGTCTCGGGAACACAGTTCTTGCAGAAGGTGGACACCAGCACCATGATGTTGTACGGCGTCCAGGTGACGATGAAGGCCAGCAGAATGGCGCTCAGGGTCCGAGCCGCCTTCTTCTCCTTGACCAGCGAGAAGGTCTTCCGCTTGGCCAGCTGCTCCTTCCCCCGGGGCTTCTGGCCCTTGCCGGCCCGCTCACGCCCCTTCCGGGTTGGCCTCTTGACCGTGTTGGGGGAGCTCCGGGGCGGCTGCTTGGCGGGGGCCTGGGCCTCGGGGTCCACCATGGGCATCTTGATCACCACCTCGGAGCCGGGCTCCTCCCCCTCGGAGGACGTGAGGGACTCCATGGAGCCTTCGTCCTCTTCCTCCTCTTCCTTCCAGCTGTAGGCCTGCAGCAGCCTGGGCGCCCGGCAGCAGCGGCAGCAGCGGCCCGGAGGGGTCTCTGGGGAGCCCTCCGTCCCCCGCTGGGACCGCTCAGAGCTGCTGCTGCTGCCGCCCCCCTTCCCGGGCGTCTCGGAGCCCTGCAGGGCCGCCAGCTCCCTGGCCCGGTTCTCCGTCTCCCGGTAGATGCGCCAGTAGAGCGTGCACATGACCGTGACCGGGAGGTAGAAGGCGGCCATGGCTGTGCCGAAGGTGATGATGGGCTGCGAGAGGAACTGGATATAGCACTGCCCGGCCAGGACCGTCCGCTCCCCTACCAGGTACTGCCAGAAGAGGATGGCCGGAGCCCACAGGATGAAGGAGACCAGCCAGGCCAGGCCAATCATCAGGGCCGCCCGGCGGGGTGTGCGCTTGGCTCGGTAGCTCAGGGGCCGGGTCACGGAGAAGTAGCGGTCGAAGCTGATGAGCAGCAGGTTCATGACGGAGGCGTTGCTGGCCACGTAGTCCAGGGCCAGCCAGAGGTCGCAGGCCAGGGTGCCCAGAGCCCAGTGGCCCATGAGCAGGTACGTGGTATAGAGGTTCATGGAGAAGGTACCGATGATGAGGTCAGCACAGGCCAGGCTGAGCAGGAAGTAGTTGTTGACTGTCTTGAGCTCAGTGTTGACCTTGAAGGAGATGAGTACCAGCAGGTTGCCTGTCACTGTGGCCAGGGACAGGAGGCCTGTGGTGATCCCAATGAAGGCCACTTGCCAGGGTCCTTTTCCCGGTGCCAGGACGGTGATGTTGGGGCTGACGGCGGGTGGGGCCGAGGTATTCATGGTGGTGGGCTGGGGTTGAGGGGGCAGCCCCTTCCTCTAGTCGCAGTACAGGGCTTCCTCAGGGAGAGGTCATCACCTGAAACGAGAGGACACGAGCTTTGGTTGGGTTGGTGCTCGTCTCTGATAGCTTGGGGTGGAAGGTGCTGGGGACACGGCCTCTGCCTTCTTGGGCCCTTAGGCGAGACGTCATCCCTTCTCACCCGTGGCCACATGCGGTCATTCATAAGGCACTTTCCCAGTCGTGAATGGATGTGCCAGCAGCCCTGGGGGGGTGGGGGTTTGGAATCCAGAGATGGAGTCCTCCTTCCGGCTTCACCATTCAGACTCCCAGCCTCAATTTTCTCATTGGGAAATTGCTACTAATTCCTGTCTTGCTTCACTCCTGTGGCAGGAGTCGGGAGACTCGCTTTGTATACAATACTGCCAAATTTTCAAAGCACTTCACTCAATTTTATTAAAGCTCTCATTTACTAGGTAGTTACTACATGCCAGACACAGCACTGAGCACTTAACTGAATTACCTAATTTAACTGTCGTACATCTCTAGGAGGAAGGTCTCTTAGGCTCCCCATTTCCCTGAGGCAGCCGTGGCTCCAAGCGGCCACTGGAGCGGGCCACAGCGACAGAGGAGGTGAGTATGGTTAGAACCCACGTCTCTCTCTTACTTTGAGCATGTGGAGCTCCAGCAGGATTCTTCCATCAAATAAGGAGAGATGGGAAGGCCGGGGCAAGGCTCTAGAGAAGATAAGCGGGAGGTTATGTTGCGGTGCCTGCATGTTTCCCTGAGTGTATGTGTGAGTGCGCGTGCATGCGTGTCTGAGTGTGACACAGAGATAGAGAGAGAGAATGAGAGAGGAGGAAGGCAGAGTTTGGAGCTGGATCAGCCCCTCTAGGAGGGCAGCAGGGTAAGTTGCTCTGGGCCTAAGTGCTTGTCTGGTGGTAGAAAGTCTGGAGGGAGAGGCTCCTGGGGGTTCAGTCTGTTAAGCATCTGTCTTTGGCTCAGGTCATGATCCCAGGGTCCTGGGATCGAGTCCCGAGTTGGGCTCCTTGCTCAGTGGGAACGTGCTTCTCCCTCTGCCTGCCGCTCTGCCTGATTATGCTCTCTCTCTGACAAATAAACAAAATCTTAAAAAACAAACAAACAAAAAGAGTCTGGAGTGAATGCAGGCAGCGGTGGTGGGGTGCTGTCGGGGAAACTGAGGGCCTCAGCTCCCAGCAGGGGTCTGGCCCCTGATGAGGTGTGGGAGCCCCCTTCTGTCTCCCCACTCTCTTCCTGGGTCCAAGCTGAGTGAGGGGCAGCAAGGGCAAAGGGAAGATTCCCCTCACATTTTTCTTGAAACTGGAGTCCAGCCCAGGCACTAAAGGACTAAAGGTGGGTAAAGGGAAAAGCCGGGTCTCTTAGCAACCTTAGCAGGAGAACCCCACCGCTCAGCCACCATTTTGCTGTTCTTTGTTTTGGCAGGTCCCTTCCTGTCCTGGGCCTCGGGCACCCATCTGTCCTTGGAAGACCTGGGGTCTCCTCCCACCTGCCGCTATGGTTTCAGGGGTCCGTATCACTGGAAAAATTCCAAGGGAGAGACATCGGGCAAGGGCCCACCGGGCTCTGGTGTTCCTCAGGAACTGGTCTGTGGCAGAGAGATGAGCGTGCTGCGTGCCTGTGAGGAGATTGAGGCATGACAGGCGGCTGTGACATCCTGTGACCAAGGGTGTGTGGCTGAGGTCATCTCCACCGGTCATGGTTTCGGAGCGTGAGAGGGACTCTCAGGATGGCAGTTGGGAGTATGACAGAAGGAGTGAGAAGGACCGTAGCTGTCAGCGTGTGCTTGTGCGTCTTGGGCAGTTTGCACGTCAGGAGGGCACAGCACGTCACGGTGGAAGGGCCTGGACAGCCTGAGGCATCTGGCTCCGTTGGGACCCAGGCTGTATCATTTCCAGGGTATGGGATCGCTGCTGGCGGCGTCATTGCCAGGTGCCTCAGTTTCCTCAGCTGGAAAACAGGAATGACACTAGTCCCTGGCGAATAAATCAAGGAATTGTTGTGAGGCCGAAATGGGTCTATAGATGAAGAGTGCCTGGGACAGGCCTGAACTTGGTTCCCGTTGATTCTTAGCATGTGTGCCGGTGAGGGCTTCCTCCTATGAGGGTCTGCTTCTTTTTCTTTTTTTAAAAAAGATTTATGTATTTGAGGGGTGCCTGGGTGGCTCAGTGGGTTAAAGCCTTAGGCTCAGGTCATGATCCAGGGGTCCTGGGATCGAGCCCCGCATCGGGCTCTCTGCTCAGCAGGGAGCCTGCTTCCCCCTCTCTCTCTGCCTGCCTCTCTGCCTGCTTGTGATCTCTGTCTGTCAAATAAATAAATAAAATCTTAAAAAAAAAAGATTTATGCATTTGAGACAGAGAGAGGGAGAGAGGGAAGGAGGGGGGGCAGAGGGAGAGGAAGAAGCAGACTCCCCAATGAGCAGGGAGCCCAACACGGGGCTCCATCCCAGGACTCTGGGATCATGACCTGAGCTGAAATCAAGAGTCGGATGCTTAACTGACTGAGCCACCCAGGAGCCCCAAGTTCTGCTCCTTTGATTAAAAATTTCTTGGGGTGCCTGGCTGGCTCAGTCGGTGGAGCATGTGACTCTTGATCTTGGGGTCACGAGTTCAAGCCCCACGTTGGGTGTAGAGGTTACTTAAATAAACTTCAAAGAAATTTCGAATACTATGACAATAGCAACTGCCAACAATAATGATCATTGTTACTATTCAATGTTCCCTGAGTGGCAGTCGCTGCTGAAAGCACTTATGTGCATTACTGCGTTTAATCTTAACAGGGACACACGTGACCTAGGGGTCGCTCTTCTCTCCATTTCCTAGGTGAAAAAACGAGGTTGGGAAAAGCAAGATCAGGCAGGTAAGGTAGGAACCAAGATCTGAGCCCAAGCACTTCATTCCACTGAAATTGCATTTATAAAAACCGATGGCTGGCTTGGAGTCTATCATAGTTTGCCAATTGAAATTTTATCTGTCTTTTCTTTTTTTTTTAAAAAAGATGTTTTTTTTTTTTTTTTTTAAGATTTTATTTATTTGCCAGAGAGAGAGAGAGTACACACAAGCAGGCAGAGAGGCAGGCAGAGGCAGTGAGAGAAGCAGGCTCCCTGCCGAGCAAGGAGCCCGATGTGGGACTCGATCCCAGGACCCTGGGATCATGACCTGAGCCGAAGGCAGTGGCTTAACCAACTGAGCCACCCAGGCGCCCCTAAAAAGATGTTATTTATTTTTTTTACACAGAGAGAGAGAGAGAGATGGCGAGAGAGGGGATACAAGCAGGGGGAATGGGAGAGGGAGAAGCAGACTCCCCACAGAGCAGGGAGCCCGATGTAGGGCTGATCCCAGGACCCTGGGATCCCGACCTGAGCCGGAGGCAGACGCCTAATGACTGAGCCACCCAGGTGCCCCTGGAATTTTATCTCTTAAACTGTATTTATATATTTGTATTTATTTTTTTAGTAATCTCTACACCCAGTGTGGGGCTTGAACTCACGACCCTGATATCAAGAGTTGTGTGCCCTTCTGACTGAGCCAGCCAGGTGCCCCGTCAACTTGAATTTTAAAAATATTATGCTGGGGCGCCTGGGTGGCTCAGTGGGTTAAAGCCTCTGCTTTTGGCTCGGGTCATGATCTCAGGGTCTTGGGATCGAGCCCCGCAACGGGCTCTCTGCTCAGTGGGGAGCCTGCTTCCCTTCCTCTCTCTCTCTCTGCCTCTCTGCTTACTTGTGATCTCTGTCCGTCAAATAGATAAATAAAATCTTTAAAAAAATAAAAATATGCTGAAATATTATTTGTCTTGCTTACTGAATTTTGTTGCATTCTCTTCCTGTAACCAAAGTCAGGTGCTGGTCCAGAGGCTGGCATGGGACTATGCCCGAGGGGGCTTTCCCTGGGGAGGCACTGGTGGATGCCAGCAGCTGTGACACGGTTGCCCTGCACAACTCCTGTCCCTCTGATCTGAACTCAGTGCTGTTTAGTGCCCATTGCATAGATGGAGCAACTGAGGCCCAGAGAAAAGGGGGAAGAAGGCATGGTGTATCTCCAAAGTCTCCTGGCTCCTAACTCGGGTGCCGGCTCCCTTTCCCAACCTCTCAACCTCTGGTGCTTTGGGGCAGCTCTGGAGCCCCCCGTGGCTCCCTGGGTCAAGATGGGAAAAGACTAAGTCAGAGTCGGACAAGATGAACTTGCTGACCTCAGAGGCCACACCCCAGGCCGCTGCTGGGGCGTGATGTGGCCATCAGCGCTGCGTCAAGGCCTCCCATTCTGTCTGATCTGGTCCCACACCACCGCCGGGCTAGGCTTGGGGCTGGGGGGTGAGGGAGACAGTTTTGCCTCGGGTGTAAAATCAGAGGTGCCCCCAAACTCAGTGTTCAAGAAAGTGGATATTTTAATGCAATATTTAAAAAGTTGATGGGGCACCTGGCTGGCTTGGTGACTCTGGATCTCGGGGTCATGGGTTTGAGCCCCAGGTTGGGTGTAAGGAGTACCTTAAAAAAAAAAAAAGGAAACTGATGCACAACCATCCATCATGAATAAAATTTTAAAGAAAGGCAGGGTCCAACCTTGCACTTGCACAAACCATCCTATCACCCATGATTCACCCTGATCTCGGCCCTGGTTCCAATGAAACTTTATTTATAAAAACAGACGGCCCGCCTGTGGGCTGTCTAGTTGCTGTCTGATTTTTTTTTTTTTTTTGGCAAGTTGATTTTTAAAAACGTAACATTACAATATTATTTATCTCGATTAGTGAGTTTTGTGTGTCCTCCCTCAAAACTGTCTCTTCCTAGCGGTGTGATCCTCGGCAACTGTTCAACCTGTCCTTCCCCATCCACCTTGTACCTGTCAGCTGCTGGGTTCATGGCATCCAAAGCACGTCTCTAGACTTATTTCTGGCTCCTCAGTCCCATCCATAGCCCAGCCCCCTCTTGCTGTCCAGACACCGGCACAGCCCCGCTCCAGCCCTAGATTCCTCATTTGTTTTTTTCTTTCTTTTCTTTTTAAAAATGTGTTTTTATTTATTATTATTATTACATATTATATATTTGAAGATTATTTTCTCATTTATTTGAGAGAGAGAGAGAGAGAATAAGCAGGGAGAGGAGCAGAGGGAGAAGGAGGCGCAGACTCCCCGCTGAGCAGGGAGCCCGATGCGGGGCTCAATCCCAGGACCCCCGAGATCATGACCTGAGCTGAAAGCAGACACTTAACTGGCTGAGCCACCCAGGTGCCCCAGCTTTGATGAGTTTTAAAAAGGCTTTCGGAATGGAGGACCTCTGAGAAGTGGTCCTTGGAGGCAGTCCCCCTCCTTAATGGCTAGAAATCCCTCCCACTCACTCATTTTTTTTTTAAAGATTCTATTTATTTATTTATTTATTTATTTATTTATTTATTTATTTATTTGTCAGATAGAGAGAGAGCACACACAAGTAGGCAGAGAGGCAAGCAGAGGCAGAGAGAGAAGCCGATCAAGGAGCCCGATGCGGGACTTGATCCCTGGACGCTGGGATCATGACCTAAGCCGAAGGCAGCCGCTTAACCTACTGAGCCACCCAGGCGTCCCCCACTCACTCGTTTTAATAGCCACACTGATAACCACCATAATGAATCACGTCTTGCATGCCAGACACTTGATGTATGCTATCATTTCCTGTAATCCATCGGGCACCCCAGCGGGGGTCTTATCTCTGTTTCACAGATGAAGACACTGAAGTTCAACTTGCTGATGGTCTCACAGTGGTGAGAAGTGGCGGAGCTGGGATTCGGCCCCGGGGCTGCGGCTCCGAGGCCTGCGTTCTTCCCGCTTGGCAGACTCCTCCACACCCCACCTAGGAGCTGGAGGGGCTAAGGCCTCCCAGGAGAACTGGGGCAAAGAGGAATGTAGTGGTTCTGGGGAACTGGACCCCGATTCTTCCACTCCCTGGATCTTCTGAGCTCTTGGGCTACTGCCCAAGAACAGAGTCTTCAATAACTCTGCCTTTCCTCCCCAGTCAGAAGCAGAGGCTGCCCCCAAACCTCTTTCGGACAGTAATTTGCTCAGGAAAACGTTCCCAGGGGCCTGCTCTGGTCCCTGCCGTGTGACCTTGGGCAAGCCACTGTCCCAACCTGGTAATCCTTCTGTAGGCTGATGGTGTGTGAGGGTGTGTGCATTGCTGAGTGAGAATAAGACATGGTGGTGGGGTGGTGGGGGGGCGCCTGGGTGGCTCAGTCATTGAGCAGCTGCCTTCGGCTCAGGTCATGATCCCAGGGTCCTGGGATCGAGTCCCACATCGGGCTTCCTGCTCAGCGGGAAGCCTGCTCCTCCCTCTCCCACTCCCCCTGCTTGTGTTCCCTCTCTCGTTGTGTCTCTCTCTGTCAAAAAAATAAATAACATCTTAAAAAAATGGTGGGGGTGAGTCTCTCCTCGGAGGGTGTCACGTCTGGGGTACCAGAAGGAGGCGAGGAGGCAGGAGGCGCTCTTCCGCTCAGGACTGTGGCCTCCTGATGAAGGCTGTTGGAGCTTTTAATAATATTATTAATATTATCATAACAACTGGCATTCACTGATTGTTTACCATATATCAGACCAAGCTCTAAGCTTTCTAGTTATGATTTAATTGACCTGCTACAACTCCTTGAGAAACAGGTTTTATTGTCCTCAATTTGCAAAAGGGGCGACCAAGGTTTTGAGGCCTTAAGGACCATAACTCCTTAATGCAAGCAGGATGTAGACCTCTTGGACCCCTGCTTACTTTGAACTGCTCTTGTGGGAATGGTGGTCTTCCCAGCCTCCTCGCCCACCTTGGCTGACTTGGCCAACCCAGCGTTTGAGGTTTGAGTCAATGAAGAACCAATCCTTCCTTTAGAATCTGGCCTGGGTTTGTGTGTGTGCGCGTGCGCGTGCGTGTGTGTGAGACAGTGTCTGTTGTCGATCTGCGTGATGTGTGATGACAGCACTGAGGCAGGGGGAGGTCTAGCCGTGGCTCACTGAGAAGCAGGGTAGGGGCTGCGTCTGCCTCATTTGCTGCTTTATCCCAGTGCTTGGCACACCTAGTTTCTCCATAAATATTTTGTGGAACAAATAAGCAAATATGTACGTGGGGTCCTCCTGTTTCACGTCAGGCTCTGGAGCGTGCCCCTTGCTCCTTCTGGCTGTTGCTTCCCCTCACCTGCCGGGTCCCTGTCTCCTGGGTGAGGCCCTCTCTGGCTTGAGAGCACAGGAGAGAAATGGCCAAGAGCATCCTCACCTGTTCAACGGACCAAGCAACCTCCTGACTCACCTGCTGCCGGGAAGCTGAGTGAAGCTGAACGTGGTGATAGGACAGGCGCGGACGTGGGAGGGGGCCCGTCAGTGCTGGGGGAGGAAAAAATCAGCCTGGGCTTAAAGGGTTAAGGGATGAGGTCAGAGCCTCTAGAACAGCAGGCCAGACTACTGACCGCCAGAGCCTTGGATGGATCCCCAGGGGCTGGGGATCTGGCTGGTAAGAGGAAGGGGGAGGCCAGGAGCGATTCCTGGGGAGAGGGATTCCTGAGCACTGGGGTTTCTGAATCTTACCACTGGTCCAGTGGTGGAGAAGGGGAGAGGGAGAGTGAGGGGTTGCTGGGGAAGAGATTCAGGAGGGAGGAGCGAAGCCATCTTGTGATTCTGGGCCTGGAAGCTGGCCGAGCCTTGACTGGAGAGAATGAGCAGTACTGGGGAGAGGGAGATACGAGGTAGGGTCTGTGCGGCTGGGCTTCTGGGGTTTCACATGTGCAGAGAGGAGGGCGTTCCTCTGGCCTGGTCTTCTGACTGGTCCCTTCTGCTGGGCCCTTAATCCAGAAGCCAGCCTGTCACAGGCGGCTTTCTCCCCCTGGGTTAACTTTTCTCTAAAAGTAGCTCTTGACCCACTAAGGTGCACAAAACTCCTACCTTCAGTGCCTGGCCTTGGGAAGGAGAGGGTAAACACATGCAATTTCAGGCTTAACAGTCACCACTGGGAATGCCAACTAGCCCTGGGGAGAGCAGGAGCCATCAGTTAAATGCTCATAAGTGTGCTGCCGAGCCGGAAGAGGAGCGTCAGCCCCAGAACCACTGCCAAACACACTCACTGCTGGTGGACTTTAACCAGTTCCCCGACTTCAGCCAAACCATGCCAGAGCCAGGCAGTCAGCAGGCTGGGCCCTCAACCTCACTCCGCCAGGTGGCATCATCAGTGCTCCGCCCCTCATCTACCTCTCCACTTGCCCCCGTTCTCCCATCCTTGAGTTCTCCTCCCCATTTCCTTTCTTCTCTCTCCCTCCCTCCCCCATCCTTCTAGGCATCACCATGGCATCACAGCAGAGCAGAAACCCAGCAAGATAGTCACCCACCTCTCCCCACCCGCCCTCCCCTCCAGAGCCCAATCTCCTGCCTCCGAAGGCTTGCTGCTCCCCTCACCCCGTCATCTTGCTCGGGGAGGTGGGAACGCAGCGTTGCCCTGAGGGTGAGGGGAATGGGGTCCCAGCCCAGGAGGAACCCTTGATGTCCCTTCTGGGACCATGAGCATGTCCCTTCTCCTTCCTCAGCCTCAGTCTCTTCATCTGTTCGATGGAGAGGTTCCTTTTTAGGGCTGACGTGACCTCTGCCTAATCCCTTCTTGACAGTCTGGACGCCTCTTTGCCCTTGGGGATCTAGTTCTCAGACCTCCAGGCCCCAGCCCGGGAGACAAGAGTCATATCTTCCGCAGCCCCATTTCACCATCCCCTCCCCTCCCTGCGTTCTGTATCACAGCAGCGATCATGGCTTGGCCAGTGGCTAAGGTCAGGGGGCAGAGAACTAACTCTTATCTGACAGCTCAGTGAGCAGCTGATTACCCAGGGATAGGAGACTGTCCGGCTACAGGAGACAATCTGACTCCTTCCGGCCAGTTGGGAGAGGGGCGTGGGTGGCTGGTGGTGGTTGGGTCAGCCTGGGTGCAGCTGTAGGTCTGTTTTGTGGGAAGAGGTGAGCCCCTCTTGCTAGCACCGAGAACCCCTAAGCAGCACTTTGTCTGAATGACCCAATGGGAACTGACCACCCCCTTCCCAGCTGCCGGCCCGGGAGCTGGAGAATCTGCAGAATCAGAGCTGGTGGCCTCCAGCCCCTCCCTCCCTACATCGTGGGGTCTGGGGGCTCCTGGCATGGGTCCCTGCATGGGTGCCCATTAGTACCAATGCATTAACAGGCTACAGGACTGAGACCTTCTCTGGGGGAGCCCAAGATAATGTGGACATAGGGAGCGCTCTCTGGGCCCTTGCACACATCAGGGCCATGTACCCTGACTGGTGTGGCTTTCCATGTGCCCATTTGTTCCCAGAGAGCCCTGGGACTCTTGGCCTGGTCCACTGCTGGCTTCTGGCCTAACACCCACCTTGGCATCCAGCTTGTCCGTCTGGCCAGCAACCTGGTTCAGTCCATCTTGGGGGGGCTGAAGGTGGATGGGGTGGTGGGAGTCAGGGTTCCCTGGGGGAACAGAGGAGGAGGTTCTGGGATGGGCACCCCAATGCTGGGGGGGGCAACCTCCCACAGGATGCTGGTGGCAAAGGCTGCCCTCTGGCCTCCTGCCCTTTACACTCTGTCTCTGGGATTCTGGGTCCTCTGCCTGCTAGGGGGCGGCTTAGTCCCTCTGGGCTCCAGGTCCAGTTTCCTAAGGGGAGGGGTCTCCATCTTCTCTGCCAGCTTAACCCCAGAAAAACATCGGGTGTATCTGTTCAAAGCCACGAGACCGGGTGTTTGGAATAGCCACTGTCCAGTGTTGCAGAGCCCCCCTGGTCTCTAGACCCCTCCTTGGCCCCCTCCTCTCTTGGGAGTTCATCCCCATTTCCTAGTCCTTGGCTCTGCTTTGCTCCCAGGACCCTGCTCTTCCCGCCCCCACCTCGGTGGAACCCCTCCCGAACCCTTCCAAATGTACTCACCATGGGACTGGAGAAGGGTCTGTAGGGTCCTCAGCCCCACTGTCTCCCCGGGGGCCGGCGTCGTCTCCAGGGACCCAAACACCTGGCTCCCGGGGGGGAGCTGCGCCCTGTGCTGGCAGCCGGAGAGGCACAGCCAGTGATTGGCATGTCCCACCCCCTGGCACGCCAGCCTTAGGGGGGAGGGAGGAGAGGAAAGAGAGGGAGGGAGGAAAGGGAGAAAAGGAAGGGAGGGGGAGTTGGAGGGAAGCCTCAGGCAGCGTCTGGGGTTGGACTAGGTCCTGGAGCATGCCCCCCTCCTCCACTAGGGCACCTAATTCGAGCCGGGAGAGGGAGGAGGTAGGACATGGGGAAAATGAGCCCAGGAAGGCTAAAAGTCCGGAATGGGAGAGAAGGCGGATACAGGGAGGCAAACACCCACACCCACTGCACACAGACTCAGCGGCACACACACACACACACACACACACCCTCACAAAGGCACACTGTTTCCCCGGGCTCCTTTCCCCACCCACCCTTAGAGCCCCCAACCGGTGCACACCACGGCCCGACACACACAGCCTAGCATTCACATGCTTGTTTCCCTCATACACGCCCTACGCCCTGCACATGCCCACGCGCCCACCCACCCACCCAGCCCCACACCCTGCCCTTCCTCCCTGCTGCGAAGGAGCTAGCTAGATTCCTTCTGTTTGGAAATGACACATTGGGCCTCACGTGAGAGGCTCCAACTTGGAACAGACCCAGAGAGCTGGCACACCCGCCCCAGGGGCTGGGCAGACGTGTCCGCGTGCTGGGCTGCGTGCTCTTGTGTCCGTCCCTGCTGCAGAGCCCGGTGTGAGGCTATACGGGGGTCTGGTTGGAAGGGAAGAGTGGGGGGGCGTGTGCTCACTACACGTGCTGCTGAGTGTCCCCCCCACGCGAATGTCCCCGAATACCGTGGAACCTGTGTAAATGCAGGTGTCGCCCCATTGGTCTGGAACCAGGACGTGTGTGTACACGTGTATCTGTATTCGGTGTGTGTCTGAGTGTTGGCCAACTGTGGAACTTGCTAATTCTCCCTCCCTGCCTCCACCTCCCTGCCTGCTCCACCCCCACCTTCCACTTGGAAGACAGACAGACAGGCAGACAGACAGCTCTCCTCCCAGCTTGTCAAATTCTGTCTCCCCTGACTCCCACTCAGGACTCACAGGTGTGTTCATGGGAAATGACAACCTTGCCCTTATTCCCCACCTGCCTTAGCCCCATTGCTTGGTCAGTATCCACCCCCCCCCCCATCTTTTGGATTTCTGTGCTGAGTTTCCTCAGAGATAGAATCCTGGGGGCCCTTTGCATAGAGCCCAGGGTTCTGTGTGGCCCTCACTTGGCCCTAGAGACCTCCCCGGGGAACGGACCTGGGGAGGGAAGCTGGGGAGCCCTCTGCTGGGCTGCTGTGTCCTCTGCCCCACTGGGCCATGACCAAGCTCTGGGGTGGAAGATAGGAAGGACAAGGACCATCTATTAGTCCCATTACGCAGATAGGAAAACTGAAGATCAGAGGCGTGATTAATACGTGAATAGACTCAGGTCCCTTGGCTCTAAGTCAGGGGGTTGGGACCTGCCCCACAACTTTTCCCCTGCCCATTTCCCCACCAAACACCCCCTCTCAATCCGGAGGCCTGTGGATAACCCAGGGCTTCCTCAGGCTGCGGCCAATGGAGCCAATGGTTGCCAATGGAGCCAGGTGGAACAGGCATGGGAGTTCCCGGGGCTTGGCCAGCAGCCATGGGATGCCAGCGGCGGGCACACGTGGCAGGTACATGTGGGGGATCTCTGAGTCTCAAAGCCAGCTGCGGGTAGAGCAAGCATCCAGGCCACCTCCCTCCTGAAGCTGAGGAGACACGGCAGCTTGGAGGCTAGTTGCAGCAACCCCCTCCCACCCCAGGGCCGACCAGCAGGTCAGGGGTGGGGTCAGAACGCCACAGGTCCCTGTCCGTGGGCGCGGACTCGGGCTGCCCCCTGCTGGGCGGTCCTCGGGTTGCGGCTGCGGCTGGCGCGCGCGGCGGGGCTGCGTGTACTTGTGCGCGTACACGTGGCTGAGTGTGGGGGTGTTAGGCCTCCACGCTCAACATCCATTTCCGAGTCTGAATCAGGCTCTCTCCTTGCCCCCTCCCCCCAGTCTCCTTGGTCTCCCTTTTCTCTTCTCCCACCGCCTCTGCACACGTCCCTTTAGAAATAAAAACACTTATTTTGTAGGCGGGGGGTGGGGGGGTGGGGGGGGGAGGGTGTCCAGCTTTCCCTTGCCTCTTCTTGAGTGCCCCTCTCTGTCCCAGGCGGTTTCCTCCTTAAGTCCGTGAAGCTGCGGAGGCAGGGGGATGATGTCCCCCAACCGCGGCCCCCCCCCCCCCCCGGCCGGTATGACCCTTCTCCGCCCAGACTTGGCTCGGTTCCCTTACCAGATGGGGAAACTGAGGCAGGAAGGGAGGGAGGGCCAGGAGAAGCTCTCCCACCCGGCTCTCTCACCGCCCCCGCACCCGCGCCGGATTTAGCCGCAGGGAGGCTGGGAACATTGTCTTTATTTTAAGCCGCCGAGTGAGGCACGAACGCTGCTGCTCGCGCGACAAAGGGCTTGGCTAAGCAGCGGCAGGCGGCGCACGTGGGGGTCCAGCCCCACCCCCGCTCGTCGGCCCCCAGCAACCCGGGAACGGCCGGGCCTGACCTCAGCCACTTCTCGCTTCTGTCTGGCCGGCTGGGTCGCCTCCTGGCGCAGGACACCCGGGTCTCGGCTCCTACGGGTTACTATTTTTGGTCCCTTGGCTGAGGAGTCACTCCTCCGGGCCACCGGGCCACCGAGGGAGCGCGGGGCTGTCCGTGGGCGGGCCGGACCCCTCTCTCAGCCTCCTTCCGGGGAGGAGGAGACAAGTGGCCCTGGGTGCGAATCGGACTCTGCTTTCTTTCCCGGAGAAACCTGAACCGCCCGGAGCAAGTTAGGACCCCTGTCTAGGTCTGTTTCTTTATCCCGGTCACGGGAGTCAGGCGTTTGACCCTCAGTTGCCGGTTAAACGTGGCACTGTCGTTCGTCACCGGTGAAGGCCATGATCGTCGTTATTTATAACCCGCATTGAGCACTTACTACGTGCCCGACGCTGCTAAACGCTCTACATTCATTAACGGGTTTGCTTCTCCCCACAGCTCCCTGAGGGAGTTTCTATTATTATTCCCATTTTACAGATGAGTAGGTTTACAAGCAGCGCGTAACCCCGGGGCTCCGTGGCGGGTGCGGTTAGCGTGTCTCCGGCCACGCTGGGACTGGGGTCGCAGTGGGGGTGCGCCGGCTGCAGCTCTAGGAATGACAGAGACCTGCTGGGCGACCGCGTGGTGGAAAGGCGGGGGCTCCTGGCTGAGGGCTGCGAGGGGTTGGGGACAGGAAGTGAGCGTGCTCCGCGCCGAAGCCCCTCCGTTTAAAGCCTCCCCTCGGCTTGGACCCCCCAGAAGCTCAAACCCAGATGCATTCGCCACTTGTCAGTGCTGCTTCCTCTGTCCTGGGAAGAGGCCGGTGTGGGCGATCCTTTTTGTTCCCACCGGACCACCACCGGACCTATGAAGTGGAACCGGTGGGGTCTCAGTGCCCTGAGGAATGGGTGTGGGTTGGAGGTCTCACCGGCCATGGGAGGTGACCTCGGTTCTGAGCCGGGTGGGGGGCGGGGTCAGGGAAGGCAGCTGGTCGTCCTGCGGCGTCCCTCCTTGCCCACCCCCACCGCTGCTTTAGGCCCTCAGCCTCTTTACTCCCCTTCCCTCACCTCCCCAACGGTGGGGACTCCGGGAGAGACTAATTCTCAGATAAAAGAAGAAACTAATATCCAGGGTGGGGCTGAAGATAAATCGGGGCTAGTAACGCCCTCCCGCCTCCCCCCCCCCCCCCCCCCCCCCCCCCCCCCCCCCCCCCCCCCCCCCCCCCCCCCCCCGCCGTCCCCCGCGCCAGTCCCTGACAATTGGGGCCCGGGAGAAAGTGGCTAAAACAAAAAGCATCATCTTGGGACAGGAGATCGAGGTTTTCCGATCCCGTTCCGCAGTTAAGGCCTCTGTCTGAAAAAACAATCTCCCTCTGCGCCCCGGGCGCTTCACTTCCCGAGGGGGGCTCTTTGCAGGTACCTACGGGGCAGGGGCAGGGCTCCGGGCAGCTCAGCTCTACCCGCCCCGAAGCCTTGAGGTCGGCTTCCGGAGAATGGATGGGTTCCCGGGAGACCCAGACCCTGGTTCCTTGCGCGCGGCCTGGACCTGGGCTGAGCGCCGCCTGGTCCTTCTGGCGGCTGGAGCGACAGGGGTCGCTCCGGGATGTTGAATGCTGGGAGCAGAGGGGACGCATCTTGGACAAGTCTGTGAATCTCGGTTGCACGGGGCTCCGGGGAGGAGCAGCGTTCCTGTTGGGCGTCCCTAAGCGCTCTCTGTCCCGCCTATGAGGACAGGACCTCGGAGTCCAGGTCACTTGCTGCCGCCTAGGAGTTGGACGCAAAGTGGACGAGCGGCCCAGACCGAGGGAAGGGGCGCTTTCCCCAGCGCTATGGAGGCTGTGTTTCCCACTCAAATCTGTCCGGTCAAAAACGGCTTGGAAAATCTGATTAACGGTGTTGATTTTGCTCCGCCTGGTCAGTGGACACCAGGTCCCCCCAAGTTTGCCGCAACCTGGTATATGCGCCCTAGCCCTGGGCTTGACCCGGCGTGAGACTGCTGGGACAAGTGGTGCAGAGCTTTGGGCGGGCGCGTCGGGCCGGATCCCCAGAGCTTCTCTCCAGCCCCCCATAGCTGAGTCCACGTGTCCGGCAAGTGAGCTGGGTGAGGCTGGACTGATGTCAGGGTCCCCTGCCTCCTACACCCTCCCCACCCCGACCCCCGTGAGCTTGTACGCCTTGCCCTTGAGTCCCCACCAGGACAAGAGACCGAAGCTGGAAGCCCACAGCGGCGAGGAGTGGGACGGAGCAGGGCGAGAGAAGCCTAAGCCCGCTCTCTCTCCTGCTCACCTCCCCCACGAGACCCTCGCCCCGGGCACGGGCGCAGCAAGTACGTCGGCGGGCAGGGCGCTGCCCACCCTCCCGGCCTGCGGAGTGGTGACCCTGGCGCGGCGGCTCTCCGCGGTCCTCCGCCTCTGTGCCCGCTGCTCTGGACCTTCCCGAGGTACCCACCGCCCCTCGCACCTCCGCCGCGCCCTCTAGCGGCCGGACTCCTGGTACCGGAGGGGCCCGGGAGGGGCGGGGGAGAGGCGGGGAGGGGGGGGCGGCGGGCTTGTGCCTTCGCAGGGAGAGGAATAATAGTACAAAGGCCTCTTTCCTGACCTACAGCGCAGGGCCCTTCGTGTGCAGGGGTGGGTAGGGATGGTGCAGACCCAACTCTCAGAAGTACCCTTCATTGCAGCACTTACCCTTGGCTAACGCATTCATGAGCGCTTTAAGTGCCCTTGTCTTACGTAAACCTCGTGATATCCCCAGGGTGTGGGTGCTGTGCTTTCCATTTTACAGATAGAAAACCGAGGCCCCGAGAAGTTAGGCTAACTTAGTCGGCCCTCTGGACTCCCTCACAGTTTGTGGATCTTGGCCCTAGCTTCTTACTAGTTGATAACTCTTCTGGGCCATTTATGAGAAGGAGAAGTATCCCGGGAATTTGCTAAGCCAGTGTCTTTCCCAGCTCTTCGTCCTGCTGTCCCGATTTATTTAACAAATACATAGCTTTGTTCTCAATGCTTTACATTAAAAATAATAAAGATTTCATTTATTTATTTGGGAAAGAGAGCGTGCACGGGAGAGTGCATGAAGGGGGGAAGGGGATGGGGAGAGGCAGAGGGAGAGGGAAAAGCAGGCTCCCCGCTGAGCAGGAAGCTTTATGTAGAGCTCCAACCCAGGACCCTGAGATCGTGACCTGAGCCAAAGGCAGATGCTTAACCCCTTAACCCACTGCCCCTCCCAGGCGCCCCTCAATGTTTAACATGTTTTAACCAATTTAATTTTTGTAATAACCCAACATAGTAGGTAGAATTATTATTATTATTATTATTTTTAAATATTTTATTTATTTATTTGAGAGAGAGGCAGTGAGAGAGCATGAGCAAGGAGAAGGTCAGAGGGAGAAGCAGACTCCCCGTGGAGCTGGGAGCCTGATGCGGGACTCGATCCCGGGTCTCCGGGATCATGACCTGAGCCGAAGGCAGTCGTCCAACCAACTGAGCCACCCAGGCGTCCCAGTAGGTAGAATTATTATACCTATTTCACAGATAAGGGAACTGAGGTACTGAGAGGTTCAGTAATCTGTTTAAGGTCGCTTGGCTAGTGGGTACCAGAACTAGGCCAGTAGACTCCGATCATCGCCTTTACCTCTATCCTAAAGGTCCCCCAAATGTCAGTATCAATGCATCCACATCGCCTTCCCCTTCTCCAACCACCCCCCCCTCCAATCCCTGACTGTAGGCAATCAGTCTTTCTGCCAGGGTCTAGGTCCCCCCCTTCCTCGCCCCCTTGGCGCCTCCGGCCAGCCTCAGCCGCTGAAGGCCTGACCAGGGCAGGGATTGATGGCTTTGGGCGACCTCGGAGGCCGCCTGTTTACTCCGCCTGTCGGCACACGCTGTGATTAACAGTGCACAATCGAGTTAGGGCCGGAGCTCCGCGGCTGTGGCTTGGGGAGGGGGAGGGGCCTCCCGGCTAGAGCCGCCTCTCCCCAGGCCGCATTAGGGGTTTGCATGAAGCCGAGCCCCCCGGAAGACCGAGAGGGTGATGTGCCCGGCCAGTGGGGTTAGGGCGCTTGTGTCCCTCAGGGGCTGGGGACAAATCTTCACTGCCTTTCTTGTCCTTGCCCTTTCCACCGAGGGCGGGAGGCTCAGAAGGGAAGGGGCTGGGTGCCTATTAGAAGAAGGAAAACCCTTCTAGCAAAATGGCGGCAGCACTGAGGGAGGAGAGGGAGGACTGTTTCTTCGTTGTGGAAGGTGGAAAGCAGCTCTGTCTGGGCCTCTAGTGGCTTAGTTCTTTGGTGGATGTGTTTTCCTTCTAGGCCTGTGGTCCTCTTCCTTGAGCATACGTCTAGCCTGCTTTAGCTTTCCGGCCATCACCAGCCAGCTGGGTGAGTGTGCA